>QBDW01001167.1:0-71007 GCA_003261595.1 Maconellicoccus hirsutus
AAAAAAAAAAAAAAAAAAATCGGATAGAAAACACATGGAACGATTTGAAGTGAAACTCATCAGGCGAAAAAATGTACCAAAAAACTAGAGATATTTCTTTTAGTCGAAACAACGAATTGAAAAATAGGGAATCATTAGGTACCTTCCGGAATAATCAATTCCGCGACCTCCGCAATAGGTGACCACCATCTTGGAGTCGTTCACTTTGAAAATGTGATGCCGTCCTTCTTGTGAGAACTAAAAGGATTAACGTATGTGCTTTGAGGTGTCCTTGTGAGCATTTAAAGTACCTACAAAGATGTGAAGCCAAAAAGGGTTCGTTAAAAATTCATCCAAGGGTGATTGGCGCGTTTAAATCGAGGGAAAATATATAAACGAGAAGCCACGTGAGATGAACGAAGAAAACGATCGAATCCGCGATGATCTCTGAGGTATTAGTACGGCAATATCTCGTGCGAAACGTTACGGTTGCTCGGACATACACTTAAAATGAAGAATACTTGGCACGAGCTCTTAAATATAGGTTTTTAATAGTTTATTTATTTCGCAGTGGCACTGATCGTTTTACATTTTGAAAATTAAGCTCTCTTTCGGCGAAATGAATTCAGCAACATGTTGCCGACTCTTACGCATAATAAATGAGCCCGGAGCGTTATTAATGATACACGTATACGATGTAGACAGCGTTTTTGGAAGAAGGAATGGAGCATAAAGAGGGTCAAATTTTAAACGAGACTTTTTCGCGAGCTTTTGAGGGAAAGCTGTGAAACGAGAATGTTGGTTTGTGCCCAGAGCCGAAGTCCTTTTTGTAATACGTTACGATTTAGAAACGGTACACGTTCGGTTGCCTTTCCGGAGACCTTAGGAGGTACTTACGGCGTGCGGAGCGGTGGTGTTTTTAAAAGCGCGTTGTTGTACAAGAGGTCGACATAATTTTGGGAATTCTCATTAATAATAAGGCGCGTGTGTGTGCGTTTTTGCGCGACGGAGTACGATTCGCGAGATGCGTCGAGAAAGTTTGACATTAAAGCGTGAAAGAGCGAGAGTAGGATATGGTTAATTTATACATCGCTTAAACGACGCTAGCGCGAGCGAAATTGTACGGAATGTGCTGGGAAATGGGAAGTATGAAGTATAGATGAGATCGGGCTCGGTGTGAAAACACGTCCGTCGGAGTTAAATTTTCCGATATTTTATCGCGTTTTCGGTTACGCCTCCTGCGTCGGACATGTGAGAAGGCAAGGTGTAAATTGAATCCCAAGACGAGGTAGAAGTTTTCACTTTGTAACGTCTGACGTGCTCCGGGTACCGAAGCGGGAGGCCGGCTAATTGCAATTATTTATGCATAACGAGAGCGCGAAGATGGGTTAAAAGGCGCATTCCGAGTCGTAGCGAGCTTTTACTCAGTTTCGTTGTTCGACGACGAGATGGTGCCGGAAGAGGTGCTCGGCGAGGAACCGCCGAAGGAGGGATGAGCGGTTGGATGTGCTTTGACGCTTTGCAAAAAGTTACGAGATGAATTTTTTTCGCGTCGAAATTAAACGAAATTAATATTTGCGCAGCGAAATTGAATCCTGTTATCTTATTTTCAATTCGTACCTTGGCGTGGGACTCAGTGGTATGTAAAGTGCGAGTTGAGGTTTCGTTCGGTTTTGATTGGATGGGTTTTTCGTTGTAGAATTTCCGGTCGTGCTTTTGCAAAATATTTCATTTTGTGGTTTGGTGGCGTGTGATAGCTGATAGAAAGAGATGAGAGGAAGGAAATTGTACGAGGGATGAATATGAGGTGATGGATTATTTTCATATTTACTCATTTGGTTATTTTTGACTGGATTTTTATTAAGAGTAATATTTCCTCGTTGGCTCTAAATAGGAAGTATTCCTCATTTATCAACTAAATAATTATTTCTTTAAAATGTCGAAGTCATTTCACTTTTTGTTACCTATAACAAGGCAAAAAATAATTCAAATCTGTTGAAAATACTTTTTACCTTGTTTAGAATTCAAATAGGATTGGTATTGTCATGAAACCAGACGATTGTGCCGAAGGAATTTGATGCGCATTCGTTGAACCTGCCAAACAGCTTTGCTATTGATCAAAAACCAGACGACCTTGACTAAACAATGATAAACAACGCGGCTGGAACCAGTTTGACGGGTTTTTAATGCAGAAAACCCTGTCAGACTGGTTTTTGCCGCGTTGTTTACCATTGTTTAGTCAAGGTCGTCTGGTTTTTGATCAGTAGCGAAGTTGTTTGACTGGTTGAATGAATACGTATGAAGTTTGTTAAACACAATCGTCTGGTTTTTAAGTAATTGTTTATTTTTTGGATGCATTTATCAAATTATGTGAGAAATCATACACTTTATTCAACTTTTTAACCGAAATATTTCGTTGGTGTTGGAATTAGGTGAAGATAAACGCGACGTGTTTTATACCCATCGAAGCTAAGTTGACCTAGAAATATTGTATAATGGCGTAAAGCACGACTCTTTCGAACGATGTAGATTCTCCCGAGAGTGAAAAATTTTCAATTTATTCAAATCCTCGATACCTCGAGTTATTACCTCAGTATCTGGCCACAGCAGCTGATACAAACCACAATGGAGGGTGATATGAAGAGGGATGAAGAAGCCGTGGCCTTTTTTTTTTTTTTTCGTTATTCCAACCATAAATTTTTTATCGTATAGCTAAAGTCGAAATACGACGAGCTATAAATCCTCATTTCGGGCACGTTTTCGTCGACGTGTTTTTATTAAACGTTTATCCGATTTTTTCCCCTTTTTTTTGAAACAATTGAGAACAATTTGTAAGAATTATTCGCGAGTATTTTAACAATAGAAGAAAAGTGATTCCACGTGTTAGCTTTGAACTGTGGAGATATCGAGGTGCGCAGGGATGGACAGCGTCGATCAAGCCCGCAGGAATATTTATTCTGTAAACGGTTTGGGCGTGTAATTAAAAGCTCTTTATTCGAGCCAAAGTGACCCTAATCTGCGGTTTAAGAGACGTATTAAAACGTATCTCTCCTCTGCCCCCTGTATCTCGTATAGTTTGCTACGGTGTTAGGTTTTAAGGTAATATGTACTGAAAGTTAACTCAGCCGAGTTTCGCTGAGATTTTACGTATAGAGGCGAGTTTCGTTGTAAGCGGATTATTAAAATTAGAAATTTCGCGCATTTGACCCGGATTCCATTCGAGATTTTTCTTCGGTCTGTGTGCTTGTGGCGTTCGATTGTTGTCGAGTACGTGTGAAGTGTGGTACTTGTGCTTTATGAAGCTAAGGAGTCACGGTTCGATGCTCGTGGATGTAACACTTACTAGTTTATGGAGTGTTTAAAGGCGAAGTAAAGGGGTGAAGATTTGTTAGTATAATTTTTTCGCGGAGATGATTTTATCATCGTTCGCTTCCCTCGCCTGAGCTCGGCGGTTTTCTTCGTTTTTATACCTTTTCCTTTATCGCGGTATTTTTTGTGCTCGTTGCGGTTCGCCCCGGATGCTTTGCTGACCCTATTAAATCTGCGACGAATTTAATGCGTCTCGTTATCTACGCGGCGAAGGTAAGCCAAACAAAGAGGGAAGTTGAGATAAGTACTATAGATTCGCAACGTCGTCGTCGATGCGTCGAGTACTCTCGGGTTCCCCCTTTTGTGCGACGATACCGCGAATAACGAAATTGAAGGGTTTGGAAAAAGGTTTTCAAATTCTGGTTTGTGTTTTTCCGCGCTTTTTTCCCCTGCTGACCTATTAAACAGCGCCAAAACGCTGGTAATAATTTTAATTGGATGATAATTCGATAGGTACGAATGAGAAAGGGAGAAATCGTTACGTGAGAGTGGATTTGTGTGATGCAGTAGCGTTGAAAATTGGTGCACTAACGAGATACGAACCTCTTGGTTTTTTTTTATTGGATGTTCTTCGAGTGTAGAATTGTTTAGGTTGGGTTTTCCTTTGTCAGTGAATGTCCAAAGTGCGTTTTTTTTTGGGTGCGTTATTGAAGACATGAATCGTTGTGTGGTCGAGAGTAGTCGAAGGTAGGAGTGATGGAAAAATTGGAGAATTAAAAATTCTATAAATTCTTTCTCAATGGCTCAAGCTGGTGGGTGCATCGAGGCGCGTAAGAATTCCACTAATGAGCGGCGGGAAAGGAGTCAGTGGCCGATTTCGTGGAAAAAGTAATGACCCAACGGAAGAGATACGTATCGGTAAATTCGCCTCAATAAATCACCTCGGTAGGCTCTGTGTTGCTGGTAGACTCGACGCGTACGTGTAAATACCGCAGACTACGTAGTCTATAGTTAGGGTGGACAAAGAAGGGAGCAGGGGACACGTACGTAAACGCGCCCTTTCTTTTAATTTGCGCCTTCGCGATCCGCCTGCGATGTTTTTCGGTCATATATTAACGTAGAACGTACGGACCTCGTTACCGAGCCAAAATGGGCTATTTGTTTCGAATTAAATAATTGGTAGAAATGTTGCGGTCGTTGCTGCGGCCGCGGATCGACGTGCGTTTGCTCAAACAAAACGCGATACAATCGAAGACCGAGTATCTATAAATCCCATTCTGCAGCTCCTTTGATATGCTTGTTTTCGTACGCAAGGTTTTGTAATACAGGAAATCCCCATTTGAAATAGGAACGCGGCGAAGGGGTCCGAATGTGTGTGAAATGAAGGAGATTCTCGAACAAGCAAACGAATACGTAAACTACCCTCACGTCCTACCCCTTCGACCAGTTTTCATTCCGAAGGAAAACCCATTTTGTAATTAGTATTTACTCGCGTATACGAGAGAATGTCGACGAATTAATGGACGTTTTTAAGGGCACTTTTGATGGTATTTTATGTATTAAAGGCGAAAAGAGAGATTGGCCATGTACAATGGTCGAATTAAGGACGCAAAAATTACGCCGGATTTTTAATTAAAATTTCGTCTTTACGAGAGCCTACTTGTGGACTGAAGGATTTGCCGAGTCGTGAAATTTTAGCAGGCGATTTTTAATCGTAAACGTTGAAAAGGGAGCGGATCAGCGACGATGAATTTTTTGCGAACGTGTTTGAAATTCTGCCGCGTCGACGTGGCGGGAATTTCGCTCGTCCGCGAACTCTTATCGAGGGTGATTTATGAATTTGCACGCGTCGAACGAGAGTAACGCGAAAGGAATGAGGGTTGATTCGCTTAATTTCGCTTTATTCGAAGTTTGAATTTAATTGAGGCGTCGTGTTTGGGGAAAAGAAAAGGGGTAGAGACGTAGAGAGGGGTTGAATTTTTTACAGAAATTTTGAGTCGAATTGTGGATTAGTTTGGATAGAAAAAATTTCGTGCTGTGATATTTTTTATAGGATTATGAAGTGTAGAGGGAGGTGGGGGAGGTATTGAATTACATTTTTTACTTATTTTTTCGTAACAAATTATTTTCATCTCGTGTACTTTATTATTTTTCTAAACGCTTCATTGATTTTGTAGTAAATTTTGCGAGGTTTAAAAGAAAAAGTAATAGAAAATATTAAAATACTCCGATGCAGAAAAATAAATGAAAAAAGTTTGAAATTATCAAAACAATTCACTTACTCGCAAGAGAAAAAAAATAAAAATAAATTATGGAAAAATTTAAAAAAAAAAAACATTTAAAATATCAACTACGCTGCGTTGTGAAAAATAATAAGAAATGGAACATAAACTAAATATCGATCGAAACCATAATAAGGTACATTTACAATATTAATAGAAGAAAAAATAATAAATTATTTAAATAAACAAAAAAAAAAAAAGGAAGAAAGATAAATAAACGAACAACTCGTCGACTTCGATAAAGTGTTTTTCGTTGGAAAAGTAACTTGGACGAATAAAAATAGGAAAGAAAAGAAGTAAAATGAAAAGTAATTAAGGGTAAGAAGCGGAAAAAGAAAAGGAATAACTTTCTCGTATAAGAGAGACGTTTACCTTCGGTCAATACGCGACGGAAAAAGGAAGAAAGACGGGTGCATCGACGACCAACGTGGAGGGTAATGTAGGAGACCGAGCGATGGCGGCGACGACGCCAGCATCACGTCGCGGCTCGACGTGTACGTCGAAGGTGAACGTTGAAATATTCATGAAGCGTCGCCGAATCGAGTCAGCGACGGTGTTTAGTCGGGGCCGGGGGTAGGAGAGAGAGCGGAAGTAAGACGAAGGACGCTGGATAATGGTGCATTGGTTGGAAAGGCGATTACAAATGGTCGCGGAAGAGTTGAGATGGTGCTAAAGAGATTAACTCGTATGAGAGAAAGAGATTTTTTTTCGTAGTTGGTTTCGTTTGAAGAAGTGGGCTAAATTCGATGGTGTTGCTTCGTTCGTTTGGTTTCGTCGACGTGAATTATGAGGTATCTTATGGTATTTTTTTGTTTATAAATTGAGGAGACCATGGAGGTGACGTAAAATATGGCGGAGTTTTGCGGTAACGAGTATGTGCAGTTGACCGGAGACGAACCCGCAAAAAATGAAGATAAATCAATACGCGGCCGGTACTCTCGACGTTTGTGCATCCGTCAGGACTTCGCGGACACGGATGTCGTATTTTCACCTTTTCTCTCGGTCGTGGCTGAAATGGAAACAGCACCGAAATAAACACCGGCGCCGAAAAGGCCGTTGAGTAAGGTGAAAGGGAGAGAGGGCGCTTGAAAGCTCATGATGCTTCGTATATGTATCGAATATGGTTTGCGTACTCTTCGGACGCCGTCGACGGCATCGACGATGAATCGAACAAGCGTATTGTGTTCATGGCTCGGAACAGGTACGCTGGAGGGATGAGGAGCTGCGGTTAGAATACCAGGTGAGAAAAATTACGCGAAATGAGAGGCCACGTATGGCGGCGTATGCTAAGTACGAAAAACGACGATAAAAGACGACGTCGAAAGAGGCGGGGGAAAGGAGAGCGCGTGAAAAAAGATACGAACATGTAGCAGCTTCTGGCGCAAAAGGGTATAAACCCGTAACATATGTTTTGGCGGGAAAATTGCGGCGCGAGGTAAAACGAGAGAAAAAATCGGCGAAGGTGGACGCGTATAGAGCAAGAGAGCGAACGTAGCGTCGTCGCGCGTGGAAGCGGGACGGAACGAGAATCAAGAGGAGGAGGACGAGACGAGAGACGTCGCAATGATACGTTGTGTGGAGCGTCGCAATCGTCGACGAAGGCGGATTTTCCTTATTCCCACTTTTCAGTATCATACAATACGTTTCGTCGACGAGTCACGCATTTTATACGTCGAAATTTTCCTAATTTTGAGGTTTTTTTTTACGAAATATACGCGGTTTCGAATTTTGTACTTTTTTTGTATTCGTATATTTTTTAAGATTTTTTTGATATTTTTTTCATCGTATTATTTCTCAATTCTTCCCGATGCCGAGTATTCTCGCGTGTCACGGCGAGTAATTTATAATCGGGTGTAATTTTTGGTAAATTACCGCGTAAATTACCGACCAGCAGGTACGTTGGTTAGAAAAATTACTATATTGACTCGCTTATCGTTTGTATGTCGTAATGATTTATCGTATTGTCACTATTGTTGTTGTTGATTTTTGTGTTACGTAGCACGTGGCGTTGTGTTAATTGTTTTGCGCATGTGACGGTCTCGGTGTAATTTACTATAGAATTCGGTGTTGCGGATGCATCGACAGAAGGGGTTTTGGGATGGTGGTGCGTGGTTCGGAGTATTAAAGCGGTACAGTGTTTCGTGGTCTTAGTGAGTTTGAGGGAGTATTACGAATATCGGAAAGTTGAGGGCAACTGGTAAGGGTGGTTTTTACGCTTAGCTAAGATGAACGACGTACGTTGGGTAATTTTATGGTTCGGACAACGGGTGGCGGCGGTCTTGGAAGAAATTATATAGGTGAAAAAGATGGTAATAATTTTATCGTCGAATATATTATAAGTTTCAGAAGGTCGATTGGCCGCTGCGGTGCCGTGGTAAAGGGGGGGGGGTAAGGGCACACGTAATATTATACCCAAGGATACGCGATAGTTTGAAAAAGTCGACCATAAGTTTTGAAAAATTTAATATTCAAGACTCGAAGGCGACTATTCATGAAACCCTGTGTGTATTTTCTCGAAAACTAAAAGGTCGGAGGAGGGAACAAGGGCGTTGTCGCGTGGCGAGTATGAAAATGATGTCGACGATCGCGACAACGAAGGGTTTTTTACACGTTGAAACGTAAAAGAGAAGCTCGTGTTGTGGAGTCGCGTCGACCCCGTCGCCTCGTGTAATTGAAACCAAACGAACTTTGTGTGTGTTTTGAAGACAGCAAAAGGAGCAGTCAAGGTGCTCGTCATAAGAACGTATTAAATATTTAACCGCGTGTGGGTTTGTAGGTGAAGCGCGAAAGGAAAGTTTTTACTGTATTATGTAAGTGGATTGGTTATAGAATATTATTCTGGGTAATTTTTTCGCGTGTTTGATTGATGTATCGATGTGGTGAATGCTGGACGAGAGCTGGAGTAGTTGTGACGAGGTGATATTTGACGTCGGGTTTAATTATCGTTATTGTCGTCGCGTACCTTTGAAAGATTCAAGCGCTTAAATACTCGAAGAAGTTGGTAGTAATTGAACGTAGGAAGTCTTATGCAACCCCGTGTCGCCTTCGTCGGTCTTCTCTACGAAATACATGCTGATAAAATATGGATTTCTTTCGGTCGTGCTACTGTCGGGTTGTTTTTTTTTTCAATCTGATGAAGTTGAACGCGGAAGCATGTTGGTAGAATACGTTGAATGTGGTCGTGGTTAGATAGCTCGGTGATAGTTGGTGAGACGAGGTGAATTGCAGAGATTGTTCGTTTGAATCTAGTTGACGCAATGTGTGCTGGTATTTGTCAAAACGAACCAACAGAAGGTAAAGGCCGCGTTTCCGGTGGACCTTTTCGTTTGGAAACGATCCGCTTTGACGAGATGAATGCGAACGCTGGAGCGGAAATGCCGAAGCGATAACAGAATTTTTTTCCATGTTTGCAGTCGCAAATTTTGTGCTGCGTGGTTGCATTTGAAGTGTGAGGGAAGGGAAAGGAGAGGTGCGATGCAGATAAAATAACCCAGTTTATGGTCGGAACGTACAGTGTCCTTGAATTTCAAATTAAATGTTAAAAAGCATATATTAAAAATGAGGAGATGATTTTTGGAAATCATTGTCTTTGTTGAGTAGTGGAGTAGACAGGTAAGGGGCGGGGGTAATAGAAGTGTAGAGGGTCCTCAATTGTGTTTTAGAACAATCAATGTTTCAATTTCTGGACATATTGAAGGCCATATTTGTGAAAAAAGTATTTACTGAAATCGGTTTTAGTAGCTTGGAGGTCTTATATTACGACTCGAAATGCATAATTAACTCATGAATGTAAGTTTTGTAGTATCAAGTGCAAAAAGTTGTAAAGAAATCAAATTTTTCCCAAAAAAACTGATTTTATCGATTTGCGTGAAATTTCCTGCGTGAAAAGTTTATATGAAACCGGTTTCAAAACTGTTGGAAACCGGTTTCTAATGACGAAATCGGTTTTTGGGTGGCGATGTTTGCTTATTGGATTAATGCACTTTTTGCGATGCGTGGCGCAAGTTGTAAAAAGTAAAATAAAAACCGGTTTCAAATATCGACCTAACTGTTTTCAGGCAGTTTGAAACCGGTTTCCAAACATGTAAAAACAGTTTCGAGAATGGATCTTGTTGTGGAATTACTCCTTGAAATGAAGAAATTTCGTTTTCGAATTTCATGAATGTGTGATATTCAAATGATTTTCTACATGAATGCGATAAAACCGGTTGAAACTTTCTCAATGAGAAATATTCATCTTATTTGTGATAATTTTATCGAATTAATCCAAATACTCGCATGTGTTCGATGCGATTTTTTGACCTTATTCATTCTATGAGTCTGATTAGTTTAGATATTAAATGAACGAACGAATGAACCAGTTTCATTAAAGGAAACTGTTTACTTTTAAAATTTAATTTTTTTTGTCAAGAAAAAAGTTTCCAAATGGAAAATTGATTTAGAGGTGAAATTCCTTATCGTCTTCCATGATATTTTGAATGTAATCTATTCACAGTTTCGAAAACAATTTTCCTTGTTTTTGTTAGTCCTTCAATTTCTCTTACTTTTCCTTCTTTTATTGTTACTTCAGGGAGAAAAAAAATTTTAAATCAAATTTCAAAGGTTTGATCGATTCCGTTCTCTTATCCGTTTCTTTTCTATTCTTCTAGCTCTCCGTTGTGTATTTTGAACAGAATCGCAATCCGCATACCAAGCACGGTTTCCGTTTTAAAACGTAATTTACAAATTGTACGGTGAATTTCGTTGGTTGAATTTTCAAACGGGACGATTTTTCGTCTCTTTTTACGGTTCGGTATTTCGGTTCGTTAATTTTTAACAGCATTGGAAGGCTTTTTCTAACGTGAAAGAAGTACGTTTCAGTGTCAACGTTGTAATAGGTTCATTGAGACCACGAGTCGTTCTCGTATTTATAGCAATGGTTCGTGTCGTCGTGTCAATGACGACGTTGTTTTTCTTCTGCCCTGCGCTTTCCTCCTACTTTTTCGATGCAATGAAATATTAATAAATTTTCCCGTTGGTAGGAGCGCTGTGTGTGTGTGTGGTGGGAAAGGCGATATGGACGAATTTTAGGCGTAGTGGCGGTGATGAAGGATTCGAAGGATGATAACGAGTAATTAGGGTAAAGGTAGCGAGACATGAGACGTGCCCCAATGCCGCCGCAATTAAAAAACCTTTCAGCGTGCACCGATATAAGCTTTCATGAATAAACAATTAAGATCGATATCGTCGCTTAATGGAGGGTTCTTATTTGAGGTTGCGCGCGTATTGAGCCAGGGTGAGGGGTTCATGTATCGTGCATGTGATATCTTGTTGCTGACGGTGGTGGGGAGATGCATACGGGGGTTATATTAGCGTAATACGTGAAACGTTATTCTTGATTCTTTTTTAATTTCATTTATTGGAGTTTATATTGTGTATGATAACAATGATCGATTTTGTGCATCGAAGTGGTGTTGTAATTAACGATTGGGGGGGGGATGAAGGCGAGAACATTTAAGCAATATTCCGTTAATTAAGTTCCCAATTTTTGAAAATGATTTTGTAATGATCAAAAATCACGAAAAATAACGACGAATTTTGGTACATCCTAGAATTGTTTGTTAAATTGGTATAAATCAAAGACCACATTTACTTTCGTATGATTTTTGAAACCAGGATAAATATTCGTACCGTAGAAGAGCAACGTTACGTTGGCGGTGGAACAATTGATGAATATGTATAAAGGGTGTATATAAGGTAAGGTTGACACATGCTCCTCCATCTTTGTTCGCGTCGACTGTCTGGCGATGTTCGGGTGTCTCGTTATCTTGGCAGCTAGTAAAATTTGCGTCGTATAAAAGTTGACAGAGTACGGCTTCGGAGTGATTTACGAGGGGAGATTTCTCATTTATAAGGAAGTATTAGTTTCTGAGTGTGCTTGTACATGTGTACGAAAGAAGCGGTGCGTGGGGGGGGAGGGGCGACGTGGTACAAGGCATCGTTGGTGGCTGTTGCGACGACGAACGCGACGTATTATGCGCGTAACTTGGTTAATTAATTTTTTGAAAACAAAGCTCACTCTGGTATAGCTCTTTAATTAAGCGAAATGAATGTATAAAAAGTGCGACGTGGCGTTTGGAAGCGGTATCAAATTTAAATTCGTCTGGTCGTGAGTGGGTCGCGGAGATGTAAGTACGCGGCGTTTTTCATTTCGGCGGCGTACGTGTGTGGTATGCACGTAAGTACGAAGAAGGTGTAATTCTATGGGGAAAATACGCGATCTCGAGCATAGGCAGGTGAGCGTGTGTACGAGGATGTAAAAATTTCATGGATACGAGATGAGAGTATAACGAACGCGATGTCGAAGGAGGCACGAAACGATGAAGTTTTAATTTTGACGCGTTATATGGTGCCTTGTCAAGTGCGCTTGGTCATGAGGGGCTCGAGAAAACAAGTTGAATGAGCTTTTTTTTCAGATGGTATAAAATGTAATACGAGATGAGTATGCAAATGAGAAATGATTATGGAGAGTAATGCTGGTGGAGGATGAATTACGTCGTAGAGCTGGAACGAGAATGTGGAATAAGTTGGAATTCCTGGTGGAATGTTTTCGCAAATTTGTTGTAAGTTTCGAGAAATGGTAGAATTTTTTGTAAAGAGGGGAAGATTCGTAGCGTATTGTGCATTTCGAGTTTCGTATATTCGGATGCGGAATAATTCATGAGATGGTATTTTAACGAGATGCGTGGAGAAATTATCAATTGAACTGATCGAAATTATTTGATTACATGTTACGGAAAACCAAATGACCTTGAAAAGTACCCAGAAATTGTATAAGCAGAACATTTTTAGATGACGTGAAAGCAATATAAACCAGTTTGATGGGTTTCTTTATGTAGCGGAACAGGTTTGAATGGTTTGCGAACAATAAAAACTGGTATGACGGGTTTTTGTCACGTAGCAGAACATGTTTGACTGGTTTGCGAGTAGTGAAAACCAGTATGGTGGGTTTTTGCCACGTAGCAGAACATGTTTGACTGGTTTTTGTCGCGTAGCAGAACATGTTCGACTGGTTTGCGCGTAGTGAAAACCAGTATGAGGAGTTTTGCTGCGTAGTAGAACATGTTTGCTTTGCTATTTGAACAGTTTAAGCAAGTCTGATGAGTATTCTCATAGAACTGATTTGTGTGATTGGTTTGGTTGGTGATGCATCCTGACAGTGCTGAGTTTGTGTGGGTTATTAATGGAAATTATCTTTGTATGTGTCATTGTTTTGACGACAATTTCACATGACCTGAAAATGAATGTTTGTTGATTTTGTTTTGATAGCGGAAAATTGCTATTAAATTATCAGTATCTTTCTTTGAAATGAAAAAAATCTCGATTTCGGTCACCGATATTGTCGACCATTTGTCGAACAAGGATAACGTCAACGGAACGCGACATGGCATAACACGAAAGCCTCGACTAAATAGCGTGACCGAATTATTAGCTCGGTTCGGAACTGCGTACACATTTATTAAATTTCCACGGCGACGTCGCTGGAAACTAGATTAACGCAAATAACGGAAGACTAATCAATTCGCCGAGGACCCAAAACGCTAATGACCTGGCGCGCGTCGATCGTGCGCGTCGTAGCGGAGGCGGCCTTTGGTCGGAGTGCCCCGACGAGACACGTAGTTAATTTGAACGAGGTGGAGGTTGGAGTCGCGGTCTCACTTGATAAGTTCTTTATTGGAAATCAATTCGCGTTAAATTGGGTTTTTTTTCTGTCGGGTTCTTTTATCATGGGAAATCGCGACCGAGGTAGCGATTTTCGTCACGAACGGAAGCTGTTTCACGATGCGGTGGCGGATTATGGACAAGTACCTGGTATCGGTGCGGGGGTCCGAAAAAAAAGGACGGATTTGCAATAAGGAAATTATATTAGTGCGAGCGAGGGTACGCGTGGTCGTCTGTCGTGAGCTTTCGATGTTGATGGCGTACGCCTCCATCCCCGCGTGACCACGTTGGTTAGCCGCGTTCGAAATGAAATTATTTAACGTACGAAAATTTCGCGGCTTATGTGACAAGCTATTGAAAGCGTGCACGGTGGACTAATTGGATTTATTGGCGAATACGTGGTGGAGAGACGTGGAGTTGGTGTTTAGCGAGACGTCAAAGGCTGCAGAAGGCCATGTAACCGGAAAGATTAACGCGTGTTAATTAAGACGAATCGATCAAGTTGAAAATTGGAATTGTAAAGCGGGTTAAAGGATTTAGCCGTGAGGGTGTTTGTGTATTTGCGGCAATGGAAGGACGGGGTTGGTTTTGTGAAAATAATTTAGTGGTTTGCGTGTGGAAGTTTGATGTTTGCTGTGATTTTTCAGGAAATATGGTATTTTGAGTTGAAAAGCTAAAAAGTATTGGTGGTGGGGATTTCTCCGTTTTTATTTTTTTCGTTGGCGGTCTTGGTTGTGTTGTGGTCCTGTGGCAAGTTGTACTACTCGTTTGAACCTGTTTCGCGTCAGGTGATTGGGATGAATTGAGATACTTCTATGAGAGGACTTCATTTAGGGGATTTTTGTAAAAGGTTGGTCACTTTTACGACGATGGCCTGGTTGTTATTTTATTTCTTGATAATTTAATTTATGTCACCAGCGGGCTCCAAAGCCATTCGAAGGCATAATTAAGTTTCATACGAATTTTTTTGAAATTTGTTCATTTTTTCCGAATTCCCGTTTCAATTGCAAATTACAGCGAGGTAAATTTTATCGAAGTTTTCATCATTTACGCAAACGAATTTCACCTGGAATCGTTGCCCATAAAATTACTCCTCGAAATTGACGAAAAAAAAACTCAACATTACCCTTCGAAATTCAACAACTTCTACGTGCTCGTTACAGCACGAGCGTTAATATAACTCGCTTCAGTCGTCGTTTCGCGGCGAAACGTATAAAATTTTCGAATCATTCCGCGTATTTACGCGCGAAATTATTCGTGCGCGAAACAACGAAGGAGAAAAAAAATTGTACGAAGAATTTAACAAGACTATATACGCTTTAACGTGTATCACGAGCTGGAAAAAAAGCACGAAGAGGCGTCCGCAGATGATAGGAGAGTGCGCCGAAGGGCGAGAAAGTGCGAGAGAAAAAACCTAAAGCGCGTTTTGTAAGCCGATTATTATAGCGTTACAGATAGAGCTTTCGGACACGGACCATAAAATTGGAAATTTCTGGTACTTTTTCTCTCACCCTTACATCATAATACATAACATTTGGAATGGCGGCGTGTTGCGAGCCTTTCGTGGGTATGTTCGATGTGGCATACGAGGTGTGCTTTTTCCACTATCGAGGAAACCTTTAACGAAAAATAACAACTTTTCGACGCGGCCGGTCGCATCGACGCGTTAAATATTATGTCAGCGTGAATTTCTCACGCGTCGTTTGAGCACGTCCTCACAACGGATGACATACGCTGGTGTGTAATGTGCGACAAATCCGTCGAGTAGGGTGTTGTTTTTTCTGTTTTTCTGTGCGATGGAGAAGGGAGCTGAAGAGAGAGGAGACTGGAGGTTGTATATACGAAGCAAGCTATGTATACACATGTATTTTACGTTTCGATATGTAACGGCGTAAGCGTCAGCTGCCTCGGCGGCAGCGTTATTCGATGAAATGTCACATGTAATATATTTGTAACGAGGTCTCGCCGCACGTGAACGCGACCTTCGTTAACGCTTTATTTGGTAAATACATTTGACGTTTTCTCGTGTACGTAAATGGAGTCATGGGGGTGTGTTTGTGTGCGTACCTGAAGAGGAACAAGATATCGGAGGGGAATGTTCGTATATAGTATAAATCCAACGAACGACAAAGCTAGATAATGTTGTATGACATGTGGTCGATGAAAGTGTACGTATGAAATGAAGAAAAAAAACAAGAATAATTTAAATAATCATCTGGTCTCCCCCTCGCTCCGCGATGCTCATTCGGGTGAACGAGACACTGGCGCGAGAATCCTTCGGTGAAGTCTTATTTACTGGAGTACTCGTAGACGAAAGAAGTGGCGTGAATTTAATGGGAGAAACGGCGAAAAAGGAGGGCACCTGAAGTACCCGTGATGTAATTTTTTAACGTTGACATATCGGAATTGTAAACAAGACGGTTTTCTTTTTCGATTAAAATTCTCATTTGTCGTGGTGGCGATGGCGACGACGTGCGGGGGGTATTGGGAAGTGTCACGACGAAAACTATGTCTTTGGAAGTCGTCTTACCTCGCCGTGGTCTTTTCGACGATAAGTATATTATACGTTTTGCACGTGAAGACGTGAAGTGTAACGCTTTGTGAAAGGGACGTAGATTAGGAAGGGGCGAAAAAAGGGGGAAGAGGTCGTTTATAATTTTAATTCGGTTTACGTGGTGTATCGCAAAGGAATATCCGTTGACCGTGAACTCAGGCCCGTAGTGTACGACGTGCGAATAGTGTAGTTGGAGGGGGGAAGGGAGGAGGGTCATGTAATCAAATATTGAAACGTTCGTAATTCGGTATCTAAGCTCGATAAATTGTTGCGTTCGTTGTGTAAGTGTGTGAGTGATTGTAGCTGTAACGAGGAGTCGTCGTCGAGCAACGTAGAACTTGAAAGAAATAAGACGATGAACGTCTATTTTAGGTTTTCGGTTGTTGAGCGATTTTAATTGATAAAGGTGGTTGTGTTTTTGGCGGCGTGCGTAGGTCCGAGAGATGCGGATGTTTGGAAAGGATCAAAGGGTTTGAGTTGATTGTGTGGCTATGATATCCTTTCGAGATTGTCGAGGTTTTAGGATGTTTTGTCGAAAGTTTGAGGAAGGGGTTTTTACGAGGAGGGTTTGATGAGACGCGTGGGTTTCGATTGAGTGGGAAATGAGTGAAAATACTGGAAAATTATGCGTAATTAGAAATTTATCTCGATATCTTTCTTAATTCGGAATACGTTGTAATATTCACTTTGGTTGAATTTAAAGTAGACGATTCGAGATGTATGAATCAATTTCAGTTTTTTTTAAATTCTACCTAACGAAATACTCAAATTTTTCCAATGCAAGGAATAGCCCCACAATCGTTTATTTTTTCTCCGAAAACATGACACGACAGTTAGAAGCGGAAAACCTTTTAAAATTAATTTCGCCTCATTCGACCGTGTAAGCTTTCTGAATAAAATTACGCGCGTTTAAAAAACGAATTCAACAGCGACAGAGGCAACAGCATTCACGTAGCAGTTGATGAGGTAAAGAGTAAAAATAGCGTTTGAAAAAAGGTGGTGTTTTTTTTCAAGTTTTAGCTTAAAGTAGATGTACGGATATAAAAGAAACGGCGAAGGGGAAATGCGTAAAAAGCTCTTTATTTAGAACAATGCGGTTGTAAAAATTACAAGTGCAGCGCGAAGAAAGGAAGAATTTTTTTTCGCAAATGCGATTTCTTTAGGCGATGTAGCGTCCCCGTCTTTTGTTCCGTTTCCACGACCCCTCTGCCGGGTGAAATACGCTGGAAATCTGGTCGTTAAAATACTCGTTGCACGTTTTCGCTTTACTGAGCGGTTTATCGAGGTCTCAGCTCCGTCGGGTACTTTGTCGTCGACGAATTCGTTCCATTTTTTGTTACGCGGCAATTCGCCAAGATGCTATTTACGAGGTAATTTCGTCGTATTGTTCGTCTTTTGTTTCGCGAGCTTTTTTTCTTACAAGGTCGCATGGTTTCGAGTCGATGAAGTTGAGGGTTTGGAGGGGATAAGTTGATTATGTGTGGTGGTTTTTGTAGTATGGGAACGTCGAATGATGCCATTTTGAGAAGGCATCCATTGTTAGGTTGTGTGATGTGATGAGAAGTGTTAAAAGTGTCATAGAGAAATTGTAGAAGAAGCGAAAAGGACTGGCTGACCTGTGGTTTTATGTATGTAGTGATTTTGAAACAAGTATTTGCGTGTTTTGATGTACATAACACGTGTCACGGGTGTTAATAAGATGGTGAATGTGGGAAGCGAGCGTCATAGCTTTTTGAAACTCGATATATGTGATATGACACATGTCACATATGTTTTATCATACCAAACACGAGCCAACATTGAATATAGTACCAACTAGACACGTGGCAACACGTGTAACATACGTTATATCATACTTCACACGTGTCAACGCCTCATAACATCAATGTGGCACGTCTCATATACATAGTATTGTGCCAAACACGTGTTGATACTTTATATCGCACCAACATGGCACGCAACGATACATGTTACATACGGCGTCATATTTGACACGTGTCAGTACCTGGCATCGTGCCAACTTGACATGTAGTGACACGTGCAACATTGATACGATTCAGAGAACCACGTGTCATGTTTCATATGTTTCACAACGAATCATACAAGAGCAGACACGTGTCGGGGTGTCCTCAACAGTGTATTTTTCAAGGCAGAGATTTCATTTTGAGTGTAGTTTTGTCTGCGAAAACTAACGGAATGAGGTTTCTTTGGACGGAGTGATAGCTTATGCGATGGAAAAATACTCGAATTAACGCGATCGGAACAAATAAATAGGAAAAAATTGATCGCGCGTATGTAATTTTTCGCAATCGTATAATTTAACTCTTCGTTTTCGCGTGCGTTGCCAAATAAAGCTGTAATAATCGGTTACTATTGCGTATACAACACGACCTGAAAATTTGGTCGAATCGTCGACACAGGCAACTGTCTATTTTTCGGCCTACGCTGTAAACATAATCGGTGTAAATTTCCACTTGGAGCGAGGCACGGAGAAATAGAAAATGGAAAAAGATAAATGGCATTTTGAGGGGGGCGATGAGGGGGAAGCACGAAAATCACGATGAGTTCGCAAGGCGACGGGTTGTTTTCTTGTCGGGCAGTTTGGGCGTATCGCAGGAGGTAAGTAGGTTCTAGGCGATGGCGAGTATATACGATTAATTATTTATGGAGATTTTCGACGCTCTAAATATTGACCATATTAAAATTAGGTCAATGTTTTTTACGATATCAATAATTCGTTTGGTTATTTGGTCGAGTTGCGTAGAGAGCGGTTTCGATGGCACGATATACACGCGCGTAGTTTAACCTTATTGTGCGGTACGTTTTTAACGAGATTGCCGTCAGGTGAGGCGGAGGACGGGGAGGGGGGTTCTGAGATGGACGGGAAAATGTAGCTCGTATACGTGTTTTCGGGTGACCTTTGAGAAGGCGAATAAGGAAACGTGAAAAGCAGCGGAGAAAGCTGAGATGGTGCGGTTGTTGTCGTTATGTATGTGTGTGTGCGTGTGTGTATATCTGTATGTTGACGAAAATGAATCTGCATAATGTGTTGTGTATTCTGAGGGTAGACAGAGAGAAAAAATATGAGGGAGAGCATAAATGTGTATGTAGATGTTATATTGTTACGTGGCTCGACGGTTATCAATCATTTCCCGAGTAGCCTTGGTGGATATCCAGAAACGACCCGGTGGTAATATAATACGAAGATACGTTCTGAGGTGAGTTGCTGAGGTAGCGTTTGCAACAGGACGGCATTGAGGTGGTAAGTTGGTGGTCATGTTGTGTGAAAGAGAGAGAATGTGTGTGTGTACTGTGTAGGTAATAGGTATCGTGTTGATAGGTGACTTGGTATATTTGGTATAGATTCTTCGATTGTTATTCGCTGTATTGGTCAAGTTCACGATGTTGTGATAATATTTTCCTTATTTTTTTATGATTTTCTTTTCATTTCTATTTTCTGTTATTTTTTAAGCGGGAAAAACATAATTTCTGCATTTATACCTATTTCTAAATTCCTTCTCCTCATGGTTTTGTTTTTTTTTTTTTCATCTCTAGAAAAGAGGGAGTAGTAATGGTATCACAAATTCTATAAATTTTCATATTTCTTTATGGAGAGAAGAAGGGAGGAGGCACATCTCGATTGAAAATAACGTGTACGGCGGTCAAATGACGACGGATGCCCAGCGTAATGTTTTTGGCTCACTTCACCTCTTCCCCTCCTTCGCTTCCCTCCCTTAGAGTGAAATAGAGTTCATTTTTTATTCTGTAAATGAAGCTTTTGCAGAATTTTCATCCTGGAAGTTACTTTTAACGAATAACTTTGGGCGAAATTTTAAAGGCGAATTTACCAACTACGATGATAATCCCGATCTCGATAAAACGCTAAAACGAAAAAAAAAAGTACGAGCGACCGAGAGTGAATATCATCGTTGGTTCGAAGCAGTAGCAAAGGAGCGTATAGGAAACGGACAAATATAACGCGACAAAAGAGAAATCGAAGGAAGACAAGGGCCGCAGTTCGCCATTGATTAAACTATTCGTCGTCGTTTCGTAACATCTGTTGAATATACGATACGACGACGGCGTTAGATATTTAATAGGTAAACCGTACTTCGAAGGGCGTAGAAAAAAGGACGACGGCGGAGGAGGGATATCGAACAAATCTGCGAGTCGGTTTTAAACTATTTAGCATAAAAAATTAATTACCGAAGTTGGCTCGTCGACGAATCGGTACTAATACGCGTGAAAATTCGAAACGTATTCGCCGTGGCGAAGGCAGCAGTGGCGAATGGCAGAAGGATTGGGGATTTACGGAGGCGCAAGGATGAAAAGGAGAAAAGGGTGGTGAACGTGTGTAAGTTGAATTTGTGCGAGGGAAAAGGAAATGCGACGATAAAATATATTCGTAAAATCGCGCGTTATTTTTAACGCCGGAGATACGATTGTGGTTGTCTAAAGAACGGAATGTGAGCAGGAGGGGAGATGGCTATAAAATGGGATTCATTTCGTCATGTTTTTTTTTTGTGGTGTACGACATATCGCAGACGATATCGAAGAGGCGGATTTTTATCGTAACTGTTCTCGTGTTCTGAGATCGTGCAGAGGTGAAGATGAGAGGGAGCTGCGAGCTACGACGCGCGAGATAATTTAATAGCGATAAAAATTCGCGAAACGCGCGTAAATATATTTACAAGATGGAATCGACGTCAGGTAGTATTTTTTCTCGCTTCGTCGCGCATCCGAGCGCCGAATATGGGATTCGGGCCGACCGCCCTTCGCGTCCTGTCGCGCGTCTTCTGCGCCCAAGGCGCGTATATCGTCGAGGATAATAAATGCGAATGCGAGAATTTATACGGTCGGATTGGCGTCGCGGGCGACCTTTCGTTTATGGCGTATGATTGCGTATGTACGCGGTAAACCGTACGATTTGTATGTTGGCAGAGTGATGGTACACGTGCATGGGTACGGAGGAAGGGAAGAGGCTGCGAGATCGTGTTTTTTTATTTCTGTAAAACTCTGAGCGGTATTTTAACGACGGTCGATTTACGAGGCGCGGTTTTGCGGAGAAAAGAGCGTGAAATTTTCTCGACTAATTTACTCGCATATTAATGGCGTAAAACGGAGGATAAAAAATGCCCTGGACTTGTGCAGCGGCGAGGAGGGGAGGCGTGCGAAGGTTGTAGACGGTCGCAGATGCGTAACGAGCTTCGGGTGTCGAGTTTCGGAGATTCGGCGGTAGGCGATTTGTCGTGGGGTGGTTGACGCGATATCGGGGTTATTTATGAATGGGGATTAATTAAGCGAGGGTTGAACGAAGGGATTGTGGCCAAGGTAGATGCTGCGTGGTCAAAGATGGTGAAATGTTGGTGTTGATTCAATTGCATACTCGGCTTGCCGTAAATACGAACTGGATTCTGGAGTTGCGGGGGAAAGGTGCAGTATGGTGATGAAAGTTTTACATACTCAGTTTGCCGTAAATATGAACTGGATACTGGAGCTGGAAGTGAAGGCGTATGATGATGGAAGTTTTGCATATTCGATTTGCCGTAAATATGAACTGTATGCTGGAGCTGGAGGCGAAGGTGTATGGTGATGGAAGTTTTGCATACTCAGTTTGCCGTAAATATGAACTGTATGCTGGAGCTGGAGGTGAAAGTGTATGATGATGGAAGTTTTACTTACTTGGCTTGCCGTAATTACATTGGAGGTTGATAAGGAGTCTTCTGAAGGTAGTAATAGTTTTTACGATTTTTAAGTCATTTTTATACAGATGCTGTGCCCTTGATATGTGGAGTTCATTAGGCTATTCTCTGTCTAGTCTCATCCAGCTAATAAGATTACTATGTTAGGCAGGTTGATTATTTGAGAGAATAGAGAGCGAGGATTCGTGGACGTCGTGACGTCATCGTCGCGCATACGTCGTCGACGTTAGCGTAGTTGTGTACATACGCTTGTGGAAAATATAACATCTCGCTTATTATGAGCAACATGGTAATTTGAAAAGTTTTTCGATGAAATGGGAATCGTTCTCTGTTGACCGTAGTATTACGAGAAGTACTTTAAAAAGGTTTCGCGTTATAAGTTTTCGCGTATGGGGAAAAGACACGTTCGTGTAATCAACTCTTTCAAAAACGTATTCAAAATTGAGCTTTAAATGGAGAAATTCGACCATTGCGGTAATATTTATGCAAATATTCGTATTCGGATGTCGGTGTAATTACATATGCGAGTGCTTTTTCGTGGCGAAATGTTTTTCAGGTAAAGGATTATGTAAGTATGTACGTTGATGGAGATGGCATGATGATGAGGGGGGGGGTAAGAATGGCGTTTCGATGGATAGAATTTCAAGTATTTGGATTGATTTTTTTGTTTTTAGGAAATCGTTGAGTGTTCGGAACAGAATTTACGGGGAGGGAACCTCCTTACTCAAAATGAGCTTCTCAAATTCAAATTTCGTAATTTTCAGTATTTTTTTAGGCTCTAATGTGATTTTGATTCTCTGCATTGTTTTGGATTACTTCAGAGTGAAAATGTGGAGCTCCTCTCGTGTTCGGTTTTCTCATAATATTCCACAATTCGTCGCTTTATGTGGTATTTTCAATCTGTCGAACTTCATTTTACATGCTACTGTTTTGTTTCGCGATTTTCCATTTATTCGTAATATATTCGATAGAAAATATGGTGGAATTTTTTTTTCGAAAAATGTAAACTTTCCCATTGACGCGGCGCATATGCTATAATCATATTTCTTTATTTTTCTACGGCTCGAATGATGTTTTCATTTTTCGCCGAGGAATTGAAAAACACTCGATGTTGTTACGCTCGCGTGGTATTTTATATTCGCTTCTTTTCGGTCGTTTTTTAAGATTTTAAATCGATTATCGGCGTTTTCTCACGAAAAACCCGTCTGAAAAGAAGCCTGCGAGTGGGAACTATAAAGTAAGAGAAAAGGCGCTACGTAACGACAAGGAAGAGAAATATTATATAATCATATTTTCGAGCATTATTGTATTTGTTTACCGGGAGGGAAACGAAATCCAAAAGTAGTCGAGATGAGGAAAAAAAATAGGTAAAAACCTCGTTTACGAGCGAGTAACTCTCGAAATAATAACACAAATGAATTCATATCCGATAATCGCTCCGTTTCCTTGCTCTTTCAATGCTACGGCGTTTTTCAACGCGACGAAATATTTGCGAAGAAAAAAAGTAATTCGCGAAATTACGTAATTACATCGTGTCTTCCCTGCTTCTTGCCGTGACCTCGCTTATATTAAAATACAATCGTCGAACTATTCGAATTGGTAAATAGATTTCGATGCGAAAAGGCGAAAAGGGCGGGTGAGGATGGTGTTAGGTACTTTCGAGTAAATAGATTTTGTTGACAAGGCGAGTTATTTTTTAGCGATAAAATCGCGCTCACGAAAGTGGAAAAAAAAAGGTAGTATGTCGTCGCGTTTAATTTGAGACCTCGTTTTTTTCCGGTGATTTGGCTTTTATGGTGGAAAAAGCGTAACGTTCGAGTGACTTTTTAACGTTTGTTGTCGACGCGACGAACGAACGGAGTGTTTATTTAGAGTGAAAATTTGAGGTTTGCAAGTTTTTGTGACACGTGATGGAGTTGTTTGGCATTATTCTTCGGGCGATGTTTACATGTGTTGGTGAGCGAAGCGCGATGAAGGGGTGAGGTAAATTTATACCTTTGTAATTGGAAACTCGCGATGAGAAAGTTTATCGGTTCGATGAAAGAGGCGCGATAAGAGGAAAAAGTCGGGTATTCCGCGAACGAGAAAATTACTCGTAAAGTTACTCCGAGCTCGAATGAGATGAGGTTTTTATAATTGGAGTGAAAATTACCCTCGCGTATGTAATAATTTCGACGCTTAATGCGTACTCTTGTCGCGGTTTAGTGTGTCGACGAGCGTTTTACCGCCTTCGAAGGTAACGTTAAAAGCTCGAAGATGGGTGATAATGGCGCATTTACGGCGGCTCGGCGTCGTTGTTTTGAAGATATGCGTGTGTGTGTTGTATTTCGAGGTGCGTAGGCGCGTTGCGAATCTATCAAGAGTAATTTTTTGGTCGCTGAACTAAGCCTGAGTAGATTGAAGATGTAGAATGAGGATTATCTTGTAGCGACGAGAATTACGAGATTCTAAAAGCGAAACAGCCGAGGAAGTATTGTCGTTTTATGAGACGATTTGAAACGATTTTGTGTGGAATTGACGCAGTAGAGCGCGAGGAGATTCGTGAAATTGATGCGATTTCTGTTTAATTATGTATACAGTGTGTGCGATTGATTTCTATGGCGTTTGTTTGGTTGCGATGCGTAATTCGGATTTTATTATGTGAGTAGTGTATCTAAATTGTGTCGAGCGTGGATAATTTTGTAAGAAAAACAAGACACGTGTCAAATGTGTAAAATGTGACACGTGTCAATTGTGAAATATTTAATGGCACGTGTTAAATCTCACTAACCACGTGTCGGGGATATTATATCGCTTTTTAAACTAGTAAAACACGTGTTCAGTGTGTGAAAACATCAGATGACACGTTTCGAGTGTGTAATTATGTCGAGCAACACGTGTCAGGTATATCGTATCACTTTTTAGTATAGTAAAACACGTGTCCAGTGTAAAAAGATATCAAGTGACACGTGTCTAGTGTCACCAATTACGTGTTCAGTTTATTGAATCACTTTTAAACCAGTGATACACGTGTCCAGTGTTGAAACCACGTGTTCAGTGTTATAATAATAATACTCAACATAGTGAAACACGTGTCGAGTGGTGGCAACCACGCGTTTAATATTGTATGTCTGAGCGATCCCTTGTGCCTTGTGATTTGGCACGTGTCAGGTAGATAGAACCAATCAGCTGAAGCTCGTACTTATCCTCGCTTGAAAGTTTTTTTGATTTCTGTGTACCAGACGTCGACATTATTGAAGCCACTGTGCTTTTTTTACGTTTAACATGATAACACGTTCGTCTTGGGTTGCGAAAAAAAGTAAAAAAGTAACGTCAAGATATAGTTTCTTTTCGAAGACTTGTTTTTTTTTTTAGTACGCGATAAGCAACCAGAGAGAAAAAAATGGCTCCGGTTTTGTGAAACAGGCACGCAGCAAAAAAAGGTCGAAAAAGCGACAAAAACGAAGTTAAAAAAGAACCAAGACTGAACGACGAGAGATAGACGATGGCGAACGACTAAACGAAATCTTCGATTAATGACGTCACGTTTCACGAGAAAAAATTTCAAACCTATGCCTACGGGTTGGAGGAGTTTTCCTCGGTCGTGTCGTCAATTCATCCAAGGAGGCTTAGGTGAAGGTGGGGGGACATCGGTGCGATTTATTTTCACGAAAATACGAACGTGCAGCTTACGGTGTCGCAGACGAGAAATACTCGAAACGATATTTGTGTTTTTTTTTTCTTTTGCTGCACGAAAGCGATAACTTTGCTAGGTGACCTTTGAACGGTTGGTGAGAACTTTGTAACCGACGTAGCGACCTGTCTTCTGGCTAGCGACGAATTATCCGGGCACGCGTGGACGTAACGCGATTACACGTGGACGCGAATGGTTCGACGATGCGGTAGAGCGACGATGGTGACGTGTTAATGAGCCCGAGATGACGACGGCGACGCGTAATTAGACGACTAATGGACGTTTGACGAGCGTGAAACGGCGCTGGTCGTACGATAAATCAACGACAAACGCCAATATGCTCAATTAAAACGAGAATGATTGAGCGTTTAATTAGATACGAATTTGGAATCGAGGGCGTATCGAGCGAGTCGTGCGTGGAACGACGCTCGTACGATCGACGATTAATTACGAGCGAAAAAGGGACGAGAATTCGAAGACGGGGTTTAATGAAGACGAAGCATCGAAGGAGAGCGTTTTCTGGCGAGCGTGTTGCGATGGACGAAGCAAAGAGGGAGGGACGGCCTTAGTAGACGGGCGCGTATAAGGAATACTACTTACGGAGTTTCTCGTTTTCCGTGCGCGGGAAAAAATACGCGTATCATAAAAACAAAGCTAATGTTCAATTAAAAGAGGCCTTCGTAGAGGTGGAATTTATTATCCGATATAAAAAGAGATACCCATCAAGGATGGTACTTGGTTGTATGGAAGAAGAAGAGTATATGTGCCATTAGATAGAAGATAAGTGGCGAGGAGCGCCGAGCGGTATACGTCCAAGGAGGAGAACACCAGGAAAACGACGTTTCGATGTGTAACGATAGTATAACGAAGGAGGGGTAGTCTGGCGGTAGATGAAGGCGGGTTGCTGGTACGACGTTTACTTTCTTCGAATTTCTAGTCGCGTATTATATAGAACTTTCTCCGGTCGGTTCACGGTGGCACGGTGCGGCGGTGGACGAAGGGCCGTTACTCTTCGGTACACTGACTTCGTACATTATAAATAAGCGTTAAAAGGTCTCGTAAGATTTGAAAACGCCGAGTGTTTGCCAATTACGTGCGCGCCCGTCGAGATGCAATCCTTACACACGTACTCGCTCGATGGCGCGCGCTATATTAATTGTTTATGAAATTTAGCGTCGGCGCGAGGCGTCTCGGTACAATTATAAAAGAACGTAAAAAGGCCTAATGCTGGTCGTTTATCACGTACCCTCATTAGTGTCACTGCGAAGCGTCAAGTTTTGTCGTTTCGCGCCCGTAGGAGAGCGCGAGTTCGGAGGCGTCCGGGTGGTGCTGGAAATATCCAAGGCGCGTCTTCATTTGCGCGTGTACGTCGGCGTCCATGTGTGGTAGCGTAAGTACCTGTGCGTGTCGGGCTCGTTACAAAGAGTTAGGTGGGAATTATCGTAATTAGGAGTTCATTGAGGGAATGTGGTGAAGAGGAATGTTTGGAATGTGTAAATCGAGGGGAGTTGTATTGAGGGCGATTTCCTTAGAAACGAGGGTTTTTTGTGATTGATTTTGAGAAAATTTGGAGGTTTTTTACCTTCATTGGGTGTATTTTCTGTTCCAGCGAATGCTTTTTTGTTTTTGGTATTTTTTCGTTTATGCAATGACATGCCTGATGTGGCGCGTAACTATGAAGGAGCCACTAACGTACAGTGAGAAATATCGGTACACACGCGCGCGTTTGAACTCATTATTTAAATCTTTTTTTTTCTTGAAATCGTATCAATTTTTGAATTGTAAATCATATTGTTGGCTCTAAATAATTTCGAGATTATTTTACGACTTTTTCGGCGTCGAAAAAGGTCGACTTTTTGCTATTCGCGAATTCCAAACGTCAAATCCGGGACTTGGAGAGCAAAATACATCTCATTGATAAATTTTGATCAAATATTTCTTCGTTTATTCTAGATAAGGTGAAAAAAATGAACAAATTGATTTATTTTCATTAAAATGTCGGTGTTGTTGACAAAATTGCATAACTAGTTCGCCTGTAATTACGAAGTGATGAATGCAGCCGTATCAACGTAAGTGTTGTATGTTTTGCATATGTTGCTCCTTTGTTGAAGAAGTTATTAAACTTGCATACTCGGTTTGCCGTAAATACGAGGGAAATATGAAATCAAGAAATACGTGTTGCCTAAGTGACGCGACGCCTACTCACGATGCCTGATTTGCGTGCGTATATGTAAATGTACTGGAATTGCATTTCATCGAATCTGTGACGTGGAAAATTCCAGATGAAATGGTGTTAAATCGAGTGTTATATGAGTTTGACGGTGTTATTTTTCTCTCGCGTAATTTACCTGCTCAATGGTAACTTGATTTTTGAGTGAATTGTGAATGCGAAATTTGTATTATATTTTGAATCTCGTTATTTCTTCAGATAGATTGCACCGAGATAATTCGAAGGTTTTCGGAGGGTTTTTTGTCCATCGCCACCGAATCTTTTTTTTCTTTGTTGCTTTTGGAGATACTCATCACAGGTTTTTTTTTTTCTATTTGTCTTTTTTCTTCGTTAAATAAAGAAACAAAATTTAACAAGGGCTTCGCGCGTGGGATTTTTCTTGTTCTTAGACATAATTAATTGAAAATTAAATTCAATGACGTCACCGGAACCGAGGATTTTTTCATGTTTAAATTAATTTTGAGAGAGTAGCCGGACTGGCAATTCGAATCGAGCCGTAGCGATTGTTTTTTCGACATTGATATAATTTTTGCATGTTCACAACATTGATCTAGTTTCTCAAACGATGAAATTAGTGGTTAAGGTTGAAAAGTAGAGGTTTTTTTTTCACGTATGAAATATCTTTTATACGAATTCGGGAGTGAAACGACGACGGGAGAAAAAAAGTTTCGAGTGTTATATTCTCGCTTTTTTTTCCACATCTCGCCAAATGGAAATGAGAAAAGTTTTTCGACGGTATTAATCCACCTTGGCAGATTACGAAAGAGCGAACTCCATTAGACGGACGTTATTAAGTGACCGCATCCTTTGCGTCTCTCTTCACCTCTTCTATCCTGTTGCAAATACGGTCGTCGTTTATGGAAGGGAGAAAAATTCCAAGAGTTTTTTTTTTCAATTAGTCGCTAAAGCGGTCGAGGTGACATGTTCGCTAATACGAAAAGGAATCATGAAACAGAATCCGTCTGTTGTGCTTATTTGCATATTTCGAGTAAATCGAGCTAGAATGTTTGACTTATCGATACGAAAGGTATTTTGAATCGTCGTAGGTGGAAATCTGACAGGAATTTACGTCGTGTGTCGTTTGCGTTTATTTTTCTCGCGTCGTCGTGGTTTTTGCGGTGGAAATCGCAAACGATACGTATCGCAGATTACATCGGCGTGTGCGCGTATTGTGTACGATGTTCGTGACACGAAGCTTTTGCGATGTCTTACCCAAAGACGCGGGCGGTTCGAGGAGGAGGAAGTGGTGTTAAACGCACGCGAAGAAATACGAACCGACAACGGAGATAAGAAGTAGAGGAGATGATCGAGGAGAAAATTTTTTTAGTCGTAAATTTAATAGAGCGCGTCTATTCCCGTCGGGGAATTGTCGTTGTGAGATGTTTTCTGTTGTATCATTGTATCGTTGCTCTTTTCCCCTCGGTGCCTGAAATTCGTCGCGAGGCTGTAGTCGAAGCGTACACGCGCGAGATCGCGGTCATCGAACGGTGTAGCATGGGCAGATGAGGGGATGTGGGATTCGCACGCGCGATGAGTATATTGCCGCGGCGGCGTAGCGGCGTTTTGTACGATGATCGGAGTGGCGATGTGGTTGCGATATCGTGGAACGACGCGACGTCGTAGTCGAGATGATCGGTTATTTTTACGAGTTTTTCGCGAGATACGAGATGACTAGGAAGGGGTGGAAGTGAACGTTAACGCGATGGTGGACGGGCGAAGGCACAGCGAGGGATCTGTCGAAATAGCTGGACGCTTTACGAGTAATTTTTTACGGTCAATGTGGTATACGCGAATTGTCGACGAACCGGGGGAAGAAGCGAAGAGGAAATTGCACGATTTGAGGGTACATGAAGAGAGAGGATGTTAAGGAATTCGAAAAACCAATGACGCGCGAAAAAAGTTACATTTCAGAAGACGATGAGGAACAGTGGAAGCGCGAGTGACGTAAGCAATAGCAACTCGAAGGAATTAACTGTGGTTCGTGGTAATTGCTTGTTGACGTATGAGGCTGCCTGGGGTGAGGCGTGGGGGGGGTGCGTTAATGAAACGAGCCGTACAATCGAAGTTGTGTATGATATACACGCTGCTCTCATTTATTTCTTGATCTGTAATCGAGGTTATTATTGTAGTCATCGATCAAACGAAAATTGTGGTGAGGGGATGTACAAAGTATGTGCGCCCTATTTCGACGGATTTCGTAAATGACGTTCTTTATTGGCGTCGTGTCGTCGACCTTGAAACAATGTACATGCCAAAATAACGTACGAGCTGTTTGGAGATTGTTTAAGTAGGTATTGATTTACCATTCCATTTTTTATTCGTGACGCGAAATTAATAAAAAGCGAATTAAAAAACAGGGAACTTCTATTTACATTTTTTGTACATAAGATTTACACGGCAAAATTACCTATTAAACGAGATTATATACAGACGGCTACATACACGTAGGACATACTATACAGAACAGTACTAAGATAAGAGATAAGAACCTAGTCGACAGCAACGAGGCGCTATGTTTTTAGATAAAGGTAGATAAATTGTATAAATCCGCCCTTAGGCAACAGACAGTGCGGTGTCCCTACCTATCGGCGCGGAATGACTCGACACGTTATCGGCGCTGGACTCGTTTGAAGACGGCTTCGTTGACTCCTTCGCTGACTCGGCGTTGTCAAAGTGCAGCATCGTATGATGACGACCGGAACATTTTTTACAGGATGCGGATCGGTTACACTCAGCAGTTTTATGATTACTTTTGAAACAGTTGATGCACGTCGATTTTGATTTCAGAAGCTCAAAGCGTTGTTTCGGATTTTTGGCTTTGAAATCGTCGCATTCGATTAATAGATGAAATTTCATGCAGCAAACACATTTCGGTTTGATTGGATTAGTCGGTTTGGATTCTGGTTTAGCGTTATGGTTGTCGGTATTGGTTGCGGTTAGAACGGCTGAACGTTTAACGGATTCAGCTTTTGGTTTCGGATTCGGTTTCTGTGTATCGGTACGACGTTTCGTTACGGAAGATCGGCTCTCCAGAAACGTGCGTAACGCTTTCCATGTTGGAAACTTCGTATTGGTAGTCAAGGATTTTTCGAAGTCGAGATAGGTTTGCTCGTCGATGCGTTCAGAAACCATATAGCACAGTATCGAACTCCAATTATCCGGTTCTTCGCCACACGCTTTCAAACCTTTTAGGATTCGGTTTACGTTGGCAAGTAGGCTAGGAATATCATCAGACGATTTGATTGGCGTGATAGAAAATAAATTGTCGAAATGCTTACGAATGATTTTCTTCATATCACGATACGTAGAAACGACTAAACCCCAGGCTTCTTCGTAGCCACGATCGGTTAACGGAATATCTTTGACTAAACTAAGAGCATCACCGGTTAGTGCTGATTTCAAATAGTATAATTTCTTTACCTTTGAAATGGTTGGCTCTTCATGAACGACGTTTTGAAATAAAGCGGAAAATTCTAAGAATTCTTCGTAATTACCATCGAAGGTAGGTAGGTTAATACGAGGTAGTTTAACGTTTGGTTCGGACGATCCGATGATTGATTGATTCAACGAATTATTGCTTAACGATTCGCGAACACGTTCACCTTCGAAGTCAGATATATAGGTATTACCTTCGGAGATTATCGGCAGCACGAGCCTTTTGGCAAGCTCGAGGTTATTTTGGATCGCATCTTCATTTTTCTTGATTTTGTCAGCATCAAGGGTCTGATCTACCGACTCGAAAGCTTGTTCACTTATGGTTTTGAATTTTTCAAATTCTTTGGAAATTTCAGCAATCATAGTTTTAACTTCACTTACGATTTTGGATGAAGGTGGTTTTGATATTAGCGCTTTTAGAGTCTCGGCACTCTTTTTCATACTTCGATCATGATATTTAGCAATTCGGTTGTACTGAGATAATGGTTCGTTTTCAGCCATGGTGGTTGATGATATAGGTTTCTGGATTTCGCTGCACGGACAACGATGATAACGATTGATTGGTTATTGCTAGACGGCTAGCAATCCGCAAAAAAATTGATTAAAATTGGTTGATTAGACGATTACATACGCATTTTCACAAATTGACAGGAACGGCATTTTATGCACATCACATAGGCGCGGCAAATACACGATTCGGCTTCCGAAGGACCAAAATGTTTAAGTAGGTATTGATTTACCATTCCATTTTTTATTCGTGACGCGAAATTAATAAAAAGCGAATTAAAAAACAGGGAACTTCTATTTACATTTTTTGTACATAAGATTTACACGGCAAAATTACCTATTGATAGGGGTGAAAATAAGTAGAGTGCATAATATAGACTAACAGAGATGGTGCGTCGGAAAATATAGGCCAATGAGGTAAAAGGTGAACGAGGCGGAAGGCGAAGAGGACACGTGATCTTCGATGCGGAAAATTCTCTCGTACGAGATATTTTGTACGCGTTATTGGTGCGAAATGTCGAACGTACGAGCTTGGAGAAGAATAGGAGATTTCTTCGAGGTATCGTTTTAACTTTCGATGCGAGTATTTGCGGCGTTTTCTGGCTTTTATCTTTTTTTTTTTTCATTTCCGAGTATATCGCTTTTTCGGGTCGTGTTGACTTTTTTTTTCGAGTAGGTTCACGTGTGTAACGTGGTATAAAAGGGCGAATTCCCGTCTGAATTGCGCATCGTTATTCGTACTTTTGGTCGATTGTGTGCGGATGCTTTTACCGAGGCGGAATTGTAACGAGATTAGGAATGTTCGATACTCGGCTACGTCAAATTCGCACCGACAAACTATTTCTCACGGCTTTTTAGCATCGTTTCTCGACGGCGACGGTTTTTAAACTTTTGACGTCCTTTAACGCACGTACGATTTGTGGAAGGTGAAAGGGGTCGGTATTTTTATCGCGCTATGATACAAAGAGGTCCCGTGGTAGTTGTACTTTGACACGGGAGAAGTTGGTCGTGCGAGAGGCGGAAATGGCGCGCGAGATTTTTCAAGTTTACGCGCCGATTGATGCGAGAGATGATGGATTGAGGAGCATCTCGTAAGAGACGCTCGATGGTATTCGGAAACGTTAACGATTTATAACTACGTGCGCGAGAGAGTAAATAGAGGAAATGGGGTGAGGAGGCGGAAAAAGGGAAGTTAACGAAGCGTGAAGCGAATAGTCGGACGTGAGATGACTTGTGAAAAAACAACGTGTAGTGATGAGATTTTGTCGGTGGGGGTTGGGTTGAAGGAGGAGGGGTTTCATGGGATGAGTGACTCGTCTCGGTGTGAATAGGAGAGTGTTGATGAGTGAGTTCGTCGTTTGGAGTCTTTCAGTTGAGGAGTGTCGAATTTGAAAAATTATCGGTCTTTCGAAGTGTTTAGGTTGCAGGATTTAAATCGCGAGGGAGATGGAGCCTCGTAAGGTGTATATTCAAACAAGACGCACAAGCACAATGAAATAAAATACAACAGCGTTGCAGCAGCGACGACGGCAGCGTGAATACGATAGTATGTAATTAAAGCGAAATTGATCCGTTCGAGAAGAAAAGCGAAGATGGTAAATGTAGCGTTTGAGGGAGGAAGAAAGAGCGGTATAAGGGGAGAAGGCGAATACGAAGCTTCGTTTAAGACACGACAAATGAGTTAATTATTTTAGAATTTGATTTATGCGACGTGTTTATTTTCCGGGCAAAAGAGAACGGGCGTGTTTTGTTGTTTACACGTGAATTTAAAGAGGGATAAATTTTGCTGGTGAAATTAACATGGAAGTCGACGCGTATTGTCTTTTGCGTACGTATGCGGGATAAATGAAGATATACAGGCAACGTGTGCGAACGCGTGTACGGTCGTTTTTCATGAAAAATTAAACGTTCGACGTGTAGCTCGTGTAGTGGAGCGGAAAATGCCTCGAGGGGGTGAAGACGAATCAAGAGAGAAATTTCTCGAAGAAGGTTTACTAATAGAATTACGCGTTTTACAGCGTTTCTTTGGTGAGACGAAATGAGTACAGGGAGCGTGAATGGTGTAAAGAGAAGGGGTCGGATTGAAAAAGGGATGAGGGGGAAAAGATGTCGTTTTGTGGTGTAAATACGACGCGACGTTGTCGAGTTGGCGAATTTGCGAAAAGGCCAATGAGGTTGGAATTGCGCCCGAGAATGTCGAGTTTCGGTTTTGATTACGACGTGGTTTGCCGCGATGTACTGAAGGTAGTGGGGTGATGTTTATCGCGGTTCGAGCGAACGATGTGCTGGAAGAAGAGGAAAAACGGAGTTGATGGGGTAGTGAAGGAGTGGTGAGTGTTATGTGAAGGGGAAATGAACTCTGATTTTATTTGTAGGGTGAATGCGGATTGCAGAAAGGTTTAAATGTTTCAAGTTCTGTTTAATTGATCAAATCATTCGCGAACGATTCAATTTTTTTATGTTTAATTTTTTACTCTGAATTTGTCAACGTTCGACGAAGGCATAAAACTTGTATATGATTGTTTTATTTCGTACGAATGAAATGAACGAGAAAAGAAACGATATCGCTCATGTTAGTTGAATCACTCGTGAACGAAGTTTTCAGTACGTTTTATTTGATGATTTTTCAAAGTTTGTGTAGAACATGATACTGATTGTGAACGAAATAACTCACTAGAGAACGAGATTTCCCGTGATTATGGTGGGATCGTTCACGAACGGCATAATTTGACGATGCTTTTCACTGTATTCTGGGTTAAAGTGGTGTAACTTTGCACTTTGATTCAATAAGTTTTGTTCAGAAGTTTTTTTCGAGGCGGATGACTGAGCAAAGTGATTCTTTTAGTTGTCTCAATTCGTTAGTGAACGGTTATGATGTGAAATTCAGTGATTTCTTTAATTGATGTAGATCTATTTTTCGATTCATTACTTTTTGTTTGAAAAGTTTTCGTTTTTTTTATTTGCGAACGATTCATTCATTTTTGTAATTTTGTTCGTGACCGATTCGTCCATTTTGGTATTTTCGTTCGCGAACGATTTCTTTAGTTTGATGATTTTGTTCGAAAAAAATTCGTTTTTTTCGTCGTTTTGTTTACGAACGATTCGTTCATCTTGGTCGTTTCGTCCGCAAACAATTCATTCATTTTAGCCATACTTTTTGCATACATTTCGTTCGTGAACGTGGAGTCATTCTCAGAATTTTGAGTTGAATCGTTCTTTAGTTATTCAAATCTTGAAGCTATATATTTTTTCCTTGATTCCGTCAATTATGATGCTTGTCTAAGAACGATTCTTTTTCGATTTTTAGGATATTATTATTCACTTTTAATCGGTTCGACTGGGCAAATAGAGTCATTTGGTAAATTTCAAGTTTTCGGTGATTATTTAACTATATTTATTTTGAAAAAACAGGCCCTTAGTATAACGAAGGACTTCTGTACCTTTATTGCGACGTGCGCAGTTCTCGCAATGATGGAAAACATCTCTTCGGTCATATCGCTACCGTAAATTAAAGGAATTTCGAATTCGAGCATATCACAATGGCGGTGGCAATTCGACGCTTTTATTAGAATCGAAACTTCACGCGGTATGATCTATTATCATAGGCGTATTTTGGACGCTTGGAGCGACGTTGTAATTCGCGAAAATGGCGTATACGCGTCATCGGACGAATGAGACGAGTCGATGGTCGGGAAAGGAGCAGGGCATTGTCCGCGAGATACGAATAGGTGGCGATATATGGTCGAGGGTGTTCGCGTATACGTAAATAGTATCGTACATCGGTTCGGCGCGTATTCTATTAATTCTACGACGATAAATATGTCACGCGGTGGCGTAGCGGTCGTAATTAATGACCGGAGATGCGTCGGCGATATTTGCGGAAAATATTACTTATATAAGGTATGATACGCGTAATACGCACGTCTCGTATGGATAACCAAGGGTGTATACGTGAAAATAGCGACTAAATCGGTCGAAGTTTTATCGAGATTAAAAACTTTTCGTCGTCGTGGCGTGACGACGACGATGACGTATTCACTAGGGGGCGTAAGACGGTAAGACTTTCGAAATCAATCAAATTATCTCGCGTAAAGTAAGTCGCGAACGAGACCGCGTATGATGGGGAAACGGGCGCGTCGAAGGTGGCGGAGAAAAAAACCGTGCGATCCATCATGTGTTCTTCGAAAAAGCTGATTTTTTTTACGCGTCGGCGACCAAGTTCTGTACGAAGTGGTGGGACGTGCTGTGGAACAGACGGGACGACGATGTTGCAATTTTATCATCAATTTTAGGAAATCACGTCAGAGTAGAGGAATGGTGGAGTGAATGGAGTGGGGTGGAACACGAAGGTAACGTATCGAAAATTACAGCCTGTAATAGCGATGATTGAATATTCCTTACGATCGATACGCCTCCGCTGTAGCCGCGTATATGGGCGATATTTCACGTAATGTAATCAACGAACGCGTAATACTGTTGTGGGAATATTAACGAAAATTATAGCTATCGATGAATAGGGCGGTGAAAGTTTGATATTTGCAAAATGTATCGAATACGGAAAGTTGAACTGTCTGTTTCGCAATAAAAGCCGAAAAAGTTTTCGATTTTCTGTTTCAATATTAACGGCAACGAGATTGTAGATGTAGCGGCGAGTAAGTTTCGCCAAAACAAATAATACCCTCGGAAAAGCACACCCGTCTTGATAAAATATTCATGAAGCGCTCGCGCGCCGCTGGTTGCGTAATTTTTTTCTTATCGTTTGTTGCCGGAGAGATGCGATCGCATTGTTTAATCGGCGAAACTCGATGGTGAATTTGGTACGAAGGGGATGCGACGATCGATGAAGTGGTTGAAAAATTCATAGTTTGGAAGTGCTCGCTGAGAGAGGGCGATATGCGGGGGAAGTTATTGAAAAGCCGTTGGAAATGTACTGAAAGTTGTATAAGTTGGAAATTTCATCGGGTGAAAAAGTGAAAGTGCTGGAGAAAGTATGAGAGGCGATGTACGTCGGAATGACATGACCCGTGAAGTGAAGATCGAGGTTTTTAGGTGAAAAGTTCATTTGCGAGTTTCTTGTGGCTCACTTGTTGATAATTCACGAGGCCCAGATGACCTTTTTCAACTTAAGATCAGTAAGGTCATCTTGTGTGGTGCCGTGAAATTAAGAATGATTGGATTCTGCGAGTACAATTTGCTTGGAGAACTGTCAAGTGTCGGGATTGTTTTCAAGGTCGTTCGTGACTTGGTGGTTTGTGTTGTAAATCGATGTGACCTTGGGTGATGAGTATAGATGACCTTGAGGTGAGGTTGTGTTGGGTAGTTGGCTAATATTAGAAGTTGATGGAATGGGGTAAAGGTCAGATCATATCCAGAGCGTTAGTTCTTGGAATAGACTGTCGTTCGATTCGAATTCTCTACGACTTGATTTTCAAGGTCATTTACTTCTGATCTGGTACTTTTATCAGGTAAATCTATGAACTTGACCTTTAACCAGCGAAGGTGATTTTACAATGATGTGGTATTGTTCCACGATAATTTGTGGTGGGGGATAATATGTAATCATGTTGACTTCATGTTTCTGGAATTGATGTTTCATAGTCAGAGCTGTAGTGATGCCCCCCCTTCCTATATTTGTACATGATAATTACTAACTGATCGAAATGGAGAAAGTTGCCTTTATTTTTAAATAACTTGAAATTTTCAGGGGAAACAGACCGTAAAAGAAGTGTCCCCTTTTACCCTCTCAATGTCTCTGTCCATTGTTGGTCCTTTTGGGAAGTGTGATGTTGACTTTTATTATCAACTGTGATTTTATTTCTGTAAAAAATGTTTTTTTTTTTCGTAATGGCAATGGAAACCATGTAACCTTGGATTCTATTGTTTTTGAACAAGGCGGCACTGAGTGTGGTGTATGTTTTCATCGATAAAACGTAAAATTTTTCTTTTGCTCACGATTAAAGATTGATCAACTTCAGCTTGTTGCATCGATAACTTGACCTTGATGGCGTTCTATCGTTTTCGAACGAGATGACTTTGATTTTTGATAGGAATTTTTTTCTATTGAAAACTTTTTTGAAATTTCTTTTGTCAGAAATTTTTAAATTTGGCCTTAAATTTTCCCCAAATTTTTGTGAATTGAATGACTTCTGCCTTTCCCTCTCTCTGAATCACTACCACTTTCCTTACCCCTTTTCGGTGTACTATGTTTGAATTGAGTCCTCATATCAATTCTACTTTTCTTGGGGGATGATTTTTTTTTCTGTTGGTTTTGGGTATGGGAATTTCGATTCATATTTAAAATGGTTCTCGATGTGGTTGGATTTTTTTTCTTTATCTAATTGGATACTCGCTTATTTTTCTGCATATTTTTTGCTCTTTCAAAAGTTCACAAATTGCTGGAAATTTATATTTTTCGTATATTTTATAACTTTTTAACCAATTTTAATGGAGTGTAATTTACACAAAAGCAAGCAAACTTCTTACTTTTCGTCTCGCTTATCATTCTCGTTTTAATAACTTTCTGTATTCGAGTCTATTAACGTAAATATTGACGGTGTTTTCGACTGTAAACTTGGGACGAATTCGCGTCGCGCATCGTATCAAAAATTAATCCCTTTTCTTTCGAGCTCGTCGCTAAATTTAGATTGTAAAAGGTGGTCGACGCGGCTCGGCTGTTTCGAGTACAAAAGCCGTCTCCGAGTCGAGGTTATTAAATGCGACGTGTGTGTCAGCGTATATTATCGATTCGCCCGACAAAGGTGTCCGATCGGTGTCGCGGTGTCGTCGCGTAATTACCCCGCCGGCCGGAGGCGCGCGTTCGTGGGCCGCGATTAAACGTCGAGCGGCGGCGACGGTTGGCGGCGACGGACGAACGCGTGCGAGAGATATTAATAATTGTATGTTAATGAAGGGCGAACGAACGCGATGATGGGGCGACGAGGCGACGCGCGAGGATATTAGTACCTGGAGACGCGGTTTATTCGAGGATAATATGGGCGTAAAAACGAAACGCAGAGATGGCGCGGACGATTATGAGACGAGATGGGAGTCGTAGCTGTGACCAGAGAGGTATCAAGAGAAGAGAAATTGAATTTACGTAACAAGAAATGGATAACGGTTTTACGACGCGTGCTTTTTCGTCGTCGTTTCTTCGTCGTGCTATCGAAATTGATTGGATTTTTTTTCCTTGGTCGAGTTCATTTAACAAGAGCTTTCGCCGGCGTTTCGAATGTGGTCGAATTTTTCATCTTGGAGAGTTCATGGTGTCCGGTGACCGAGGATGTGTAGTTTCAGGGGTGGTTTAATTTACGGAAAAGCTTCGCGCACGATGTATCGGGATCGAAGTTCGATCGCGTATTTTAGGTGTGGCAGGTTTGTTTTTCGAAGAGATTCGGGGTTATCGATCGCGTGAAAAATTTCATAAAGGTGAACGAAACGTTAAGGGTACGTAAAAGTAATAAAAAGGATAGTGTAACAAGGCGGACGCAAAAATTGACCAGAAAGTTGTACGTGGGTTAGGAGAGATAAAGCTGAAAAACCATTACGAAGAGGGACGCGATATTTAAAGCGTTGCCGATGCGGCTGACGTGTCGCGGCAGCGGCGGAGGCGGTAAAAAAGTGTAACACATGTGCAGCTATTTGTTTCGATTACGATACACGTTCGTGTAAACACAAGCCTCGAACACGAGATAAACTTGATGATGGCTGTGATGAGAAAAAGGCCAATTTCGACGTCGAAAAGGGAAGAGGGAACAGCGAAATGAAACGCGTCAAGAAGACGCGACGAGACGTCGGCGTAAAATAATTGATTTATTATACGGATCACGGTTGTGGTAGTATGTGCGTGGACTTAACGAGCAACATGGATCAGAGGCTGGGGATCCGTTCGATGGTTTATGAGGAAAAAGAACGCCTTGGCTGATGTACGTCAGCGAGTACGGATTATCGGCCGCGGGTTATTTGGTATTTCCTTCGTTGGCGCAAGATGGTGAGGAGATTCGATAATTGAATTTTACAGACGAACGGTAGATAAAAGGCGAGCATTACTTTGGCGTGACTCCGAGGTGGTTTTTTCTCGGGGTTTGGCGGGGATAGGCGCCAGTCGCGCGGGAGCCGAAGATGGAAAAATTACGGATGCGACGACGAGGCACGTGCATAGTTACGCGTCTTTTGTTGGATTTAATTAAATTACGATGAAGAGCGAGGTCGAGTGAACTGCGAGTTGATAAATTCCAGGTTAACCGGTGATAGGGTATTTTGTTGGAAATGAAATAAGCTGGAAAAATGTATAAAATTATGCAACCTTCGACGAGTCGAGTAAATAGAAAATAAACGAGAGTACTCGGATTGAGTGTTGGTTCTCGAAGATGAGGCAAAAAATAGCGTAAAATGCGCCTTAATTAGGATGTAAATAGACCTTTTTGCGGCCTTTTTTTGCACTTTTATGTCGTGCTTGGGTTTTTGAATTTAGCGCGGTTTGTTCGCTATGTGGTTTGATTATATACGCGGTCATGTTTGGGTTCGAGGGAAGGGCGAGGGGAGTCCTTTGATGAGAGCAGGATGCGGCTTAAACGTAAATTAACTTTTTTAATTGCACGTTAATTGACGCTTCGAGAAAGTGGAAATGTAAACAAAAACGATTTTTGTATCGTGTAGTTGAGTTTGAAAGAGGGGTTGAGGGGGTATGGTGCTTGAAGGTGAACATTTGGCGAAGAAATCGATCGGTGGAAGTTTTCAAGACGATTTTACGCGATGTCAGAGATGAGTAGGGAAGGGGAGATTTTTTGGTGAAAGAAGAGCGAAGTGGAAGAGTGTGTTGATATAAACGAGCGTCGGATATTCTCATCTATTACTCGAATTTCTTTTTTATTTGGTTCGAGAATATCACTACTGGATGAATTGGTCGTATTAATGATGATTAAAAGTCATAGATGTGTAAAATTTTCAGAATTTCACGAAAAAACTTATGTTTCTCAAATTCTTTTCAGCTTGACTAATTTTTAATTTTTTGGCAATAATTTGGCCAAATGTAACAATTTATAAATTTGTTTCGATGAAAGTGGCAACACTGCTTTTGTCGACATACACGAATTACCTTTCAAAAATGCAACAAAATGATGAAAAAGTTTGATTCACCAAGTATGATTTAACTATGCTCATTTATGAACCAAAATTTCTATATTTCCAGTATTTTGGAAAACAAATAAAATTCAGATATCTTCGATTTGATAATTTATGACTCATTGCCCAAGTTCATGCGAACTTGACATGTTAGTGCTTTATAAATTCAAACCCGTAAGTTGATTAAATGAAATTAAAAAATTATACATGAATTATTTGTTGCATTAATATTATTAATGAAAATTATTATTGGAATTTTATTGATACATATAAATGATTGAACAATTTTTTCAAATAATTTTATTTAAGAGAAAAAAAATAAAAAAATTGAAAGAAAAAAAATTATTTTTAAAATTAATTAATTAAATAATAAATTTCTCACTAGGAAGAGGAACACACATTTTCAACAAAAAAAAAGACTTTCGTAGGTACGAAAATTCTCGATTCTCAATTGCTCGTCGATACTTTGATATATTTTAGGGAAAAATAGGTAAATAAATTCAATAAAAAGGTTGAAAAAATTGCAAGAAAATGAGAATGGAGCGTGAATGCATCGTTTCAATACCCCCCCCCCTCTCTTCCTTTGATTTCAACTACCTACAAACTACGGCTCTGTTTTAAGATAAAAGCACGCCGAGCCGCGTAATCGAAATTTCAAAGTAATACCTTGGAGACGAGATAACAAGGGGGGTAAAAAAAAGTTGAATTTTGTATCTCATCGAAAACGTGCATATACTTGCGCTACTCCTTTTACAGGATGTTTTTACTCATCGGAGGTGGAGGTGCAGTGCGGTACGAGGTCTCGTCGAGTTTATGAAGCTCGGCGCGCCATCGATGTTGGGAGATTGCGAGCTTTGATAAAAATTTCCTTTGAGAAGTACTCACGTTGTACGGGCGTCGTTCTTCGGCGAAGGTGGAAATAGTTGCGAGCTTCTTGAACGGAGAAATTCGGTATGTAGCCGCGCTTCGTCGCTGCTCGATGCCTTTATGCGGAAAGTTTCCGTGACGGGGTGTCTGTTGTGGTGGTATTCAGTGAAGGGAGCGACTACCGCAATGCATAACGATGTTACAGACGTTATACCTAGGATGATGTTTTTATGTAGAGTAGGGCAGGGCGTAGTTATTGAAGCTCGTGTATGCAGAGGGTTCGATAAGGGTGTATTCGACCCTTTTGCCGCGGAAACACGCGTACGCGACCTATCCCATGTTGTGTGCAAGATGAGAGGGAAATTTGGCGTGGTTAAGATGGAATCGAAATATTTTTGGGAATGAGCGCTTGAAAGGTGAAGTTACCGGTGGTGTTGGTTTTGAGTGGAGTTGGTTTATAGTATTTTTGTGGAAAGATTTCATCAGTGTTCGAGAAATCACGCGGAGAGGTATATAAATCCACGAAAGCACGGAGTAAAAAGATCGTAAAACTGATTACCCCTTCGATTCACGAAATAGGCCAATTCTACGACAGATATGTGCTTTGAAATGCATTAATGTCACCCGTTTGTAACGCTGCCCCTTCGAATTCATGGTTTAGAACCTTGAAGACACATATGCTGATTGAGTTGCCAACAATTCTGTTGGGAGATAATGGCAATTTGCGATAGCGCCTTCTAATTGCAAAATCGGCAATCAAATTGCCATTAACGTTGGTTAAATTGCAGCACTGAGATTGAAAGGCGCAGTTTTTGCGCATGTTGAACGCTTTACTTACTCCTTTAACTGTAAAGATAGACAATTATATGAACATGCATGTAATTATGGTTGACAGTTGGAACGCATATTGCAGTATTTCAAAAGAAGGCAGTTGAAATTATGATTTTTTGCTCCTGCGATAATGAAGTTATGTAACGAGTATACCTGCACTTCTGTGTTTATCTGATTGAGTATCGATGACTTGAGATTTTTTTTCCATTTGTAGTTCTTTTTCTGATTAATGAATCAAGGTTCTTTTTTTTTTCGTTTTTTGCATTCTATGATGAAATTTTTTAATTTCATCGGCGTCTTTGTAAGACAGCTTGTCTGTGTCGCACAAAAGGGAACGAAGAACTGGCATAAGAAAGAATTCTATTCAGCGTAGTATATCGTATACGTGCCAAAAATGTCGCTTTACGTTGCAATCGAGAAAATGGCGGGAGGAAAGCGAGGAACGAGGCGATATCTGGAAGTCGCAATACGACGGAGGCTGCGGAGGAGACAATACTCGCAACAGATATCCTCCGTTCGTGTTTCGTATTATGTACTCGTCGCAGTATATAATAGAGTACGAGTAATTCAATTTCCACCAGTGTATGAGGGGTACTGAGAAGGAGGGATCGTATGTCGGCTCGGATGGAAAAGTGACGTGTAATTTTGGTATTTTTACGCGGTACATGGAGTAACGCGAAGACTGAGAATTCGTACGATGCGACGAGTTCTTTATGCTTTTCATTCTTTTTGTCAATCATTCGATGTGCACGCGAGATGCGAAAAAATGACAGTTTTTTTTCATTTTTTCGTGAAAGGCAATTTTTTTACGGTGTGATAAGGGCTCGAATGATGAAAAAAAATTCGCGTTTTTAACGTGAATTGCGAACGAGTAGATGGAAATAAAGGAAATGGGTTTTGTGTTTGGGATTGAATATGTTGGTGCCGGATGAGGCGTATCGTGTCTCGTGTGCGTCTCGATGGAGCGAAGGATTTTTTTCGGGGTTCGATACGCGATTGAAAATACTTTTCGGTGGGATACGATTTTCGGTTAAACAGGTGTCGAGGATATGCGCGATGTTCGACGAAGCGAAACGTGACAAGATGTTTCTCGCGATGAGTTCGGTTCGAGTTGAAGTTGGGTAAATTGTACAAAAACGAAGTGAATTTTTTCACGAAGGCCATCGAAGCGAGCAGGGAAATAGGCGGTTCGCGTGGTTTTATCGTGTAACGCCGTCGAAACCTCGGAATTCATGAATATTCAACGAGATACGCCTGCCTTTTAATAAGCCTTTGTATACAGGCACCGATATTGAGTAGTTTTTGAAAAGCGTTCTTAATGATGGTGCGGTTCGGTGGAGGTTCACGTGCGCCGCAGGCGAATGAGCATTTTCACGGTCAAACGAGCCTTTATGAAGATTGTGTTTGGTTTCACGCGTGTATTGTTAACGCCCAAGGGCCAAAGGCTTGTTTGATGCGGATGGATATGACGTGGTTGATTCTTAGAAAGATTTTCTTCTTATCGGGGAATTATTCGCGTTTGATTGGGAGATTTTTGGATGATCATAAAGGCTATGATCGGCCTGGATGAAATGAATCTTTTGTGTTGGGCTGAAATTTCAAATATTTCGTTTGGATTATTCGTAATAAGCAATTTGAAGTTAATAAAATGACTCACTAGTTCACGAACTACTCGAAGAATCGTGGATAGATCGTTCGCGAATGATTCGTGAAAATTTTGCTGATATGTACTGATTCCCAAGCCATAGAGAAATTAATTTGTGCATGTTGTTCGCGAACGATTCTTTCGTCATTGAATCCATCGTTCGCGAGCGGATAAACGAATCAACGCGTCAAGATTTTTCTTGATGAATCGAACGATAATGATGCTAATTTGCATATAGGTCGTTCACGAACGATTCATCCTTTACTGATTCGATCGTTTATGACCAAACGACTCTTCAAGTTGTGAAATATTTCAAATGGAGATCTTAGTTGAAATTGAGTACGAGTTGGCCTAACTTTTTCGTTATGTCGTTCGCGAACGATTCGTTTAAAAATGATTTGGTCGTTTGTAAATGATTGAATTGTGGATTTTTTAAAACTTTTAAGATTTTGTTCTGTTTCGCGATCATTTTATCAGCAGGTTTTTGTGTTTCGACTGCCGAACGATTATTTCTATAATTGTTTGATCGGTTGAAAATGCCTTCTTGTGTATGACTGAAATATGAATTTTTAAAAAAAGGTTTTGGATGTTTTCTCATGGGTTTTCGTAAATATTTTGGGTTTTTAATCCAAAAAGCTACTCGTAGTTATTGGGAGTTTCTACGTGAATTTCGTTTCAGCTCAACTATTTATTGATTTAGGTGATTATATTTGTGTGTATTATTTATACGAAGGCAACGAATAATTTCATGCCACAAAATACCCATAATATCAATTGGAAATGAATTTCATCTTTCGATGTTAGATTATGTTGGATGAGTATACAATATCGAGAGATAAAAACTGACCATTCGACGACTTTCTGTTGAAATTGGTAGAACATTACCAGATGCACTATTTTATCGGACGTGGGATTAATTTCTATGGAAATAGAAACTTCCTAAATGGAGGCAAAACGCCAACGGCCAAGATAAGCGAAGCTCCATCACGTATTTCGCATTTAATACAATACATATACGTCGAATATCCGACGCTGCCGTTCGAAAGCGAGCGCCGAAGAAGGCCGAACATTTGCGGTTTATGTGGGTATCGCGTTATGCAATCTGGCGTTTTTCACGAACATAGAAGTACCTACCTATATCCTGAGATGTGTACAGATTTCGCGTTCATCGTGCTTTATACATTTGCGTATAAGTTTATATTCGCAAAAGCATAACGGACTGATCGGAAAGGGGATACTCGGTGATGCTGTAACGTATGCATCGCAATGTCTGTATTTACGTTTAGCTACGAATTTTTTTGCGATAGCGCGGAGTAACACTTGTACCGAATGAGAAATATTTCTCGAGTGGTTTCCCGGCAGCAGCGGCGTATGTACGTTTTCTCGAGTATTCGAATTCTCATATAACGATGGAGGCGCGCGAGTGGTAGATTTTTAATTAAAATAAACGCGGTCGCGAAGTAATCCGATGATACGTTAAAGGGTTCGCGAAATTATGAACGTCGGTGCGGTGGAAGTTTTTGAACGTGAAAGATAAGGGGGCAAAGGCAGGTGCGCGATTTCGTAACTGACAAGTTTTTCGCCGTTTTCGAAAAGTACAAGTCTGCCGAAGAAAGAGGATATCTTTTTGAAAAACGCCGAAACGAGGGGAGCCGGAATGCGAGCGTCGCGTTTCCTTTCGACTTTTAGCCCTATTAATAATTCGTCGAGCTCGAAAGAGTAAGATCGCGCGGGGCGAAACGGTTACAGGCGCCGGGGAGGTGGACAGGAAATGGGAAAATCGACCAGAAGTTTTTCCGACGTGGAAAAAGTTGCGTGGTAGTGGATTAGAATGGCGAATTGTGCGAATGGAATGAGTTAGAGTTTGGCAAACGTGGCCTTTTGTTTGAACACGTGTCGACGCGTGGGAAAATATGTAGCGATAGTGGGGATTGCTCGGAATATGTGTGTAATAGGCTGACTTGGGAGTGGGGATGTGGACTAAATGAAAGTACGAAAGTGAGAAGTTTCGTGGTGAGTCGAATGAGTGATTTGTATACGTATGATACACGTTCCCTGTGTTTGAACTGGTTTTAGTGATACATCGAACTGGTTGTTGAATTGATCTGTCCTGAAATAGTAGTGACCTTGAGATGTTTTAATCTAGACAGTGATATCAGTTCATTTGGTATTTTTTGCAATTTTGTAGTTATTTTTGGTCGGCTTGAACCGGTTTCTAGATTGATGTAACTGGTTTTGGTGGCGAATTCTGAGATGAAATCGGGAATTTTGATTACAAATTGTAACTATTTAAATAGTAGATGGAAATTGTTGGTAATTGGTTCTAATTGAAAGTCACATCGTATCTTGATACGAGAAACCGGTTTTGGAAGCTTCTTAAAACCGATTTCTTGTACGTTTCTATGGTCAAATGAACTGTTTGCAGTTTTCTAAAGAGAATAGAAATAAACCTTTTCTAAAAATTACATTATTATCATTTTTTGAACATTTATATGGATTCTTTTCGACTCATCTGCCCCTTCTGATCTTACGAATAACCTTAAAACCTAATAAATCATCATCTCGTCTTCATTTGGAAAGAGATCGTTTCGTAAGCAATGACATTTCGACGTCGAAATTCTCCGTCTCATCGTGTCGAAGCCTTTGAAAAAGTCTAACGAACAGTGACTGTGGTACGTTTAATTGTAGGTAATTTGGTGAACTCGATGAAAGACGACGTATTTGTCGACGCGGCAAATGTCTCGTTAAGGACGTGCTCACTACCTCGTTAACCGCGTATTTCGTACGTATTAAACGACATGTAATGGTCGCAGTGATAGAAAAAAAGATGGAAAGGAGTTTTACCTATTTGGAAAAAAAAATTGTAATTTTTTTCCTCGTTGGAAAAATTAAGAAGAGGGGGGGGGGGTAAGATTGAAAGAATGATACGTAGTACGTCTGCCTGAAAGGAGAAAGTTCATTTAGAACGTATTTTTTTACCTTTTTTCCTTTTTTTTTACATCTTGGGAGAATATTTTTGCCTAGGTTTTGTTCGGTATCATCGATACGATAAACAAGACCAGAAGGAAAAGTGTTCGATAAGGAAGGAAGACGACGTCGAGGTACGAATGGGCGAAATATGTTCGGTGGAAAAGATAAACCGAATGAAATACGTATTCGACGAAGCGAGTAAAATGAGAAGCCCAGGAAGGGAATGAAGGAGGGGTCGGAGCTCATTGAAGAATGTGCTGCGGAGAGGAGCGGTAGTTGAACGTGGGAATCTGCGATGCGAATAGAAACACGATGCGTCGTCGCGGGGGAATATATAATTTTTTGGATTTTTCTTTTTTTTTTTCTCAAACTTGATCTTGGTTTTTACATCTTTTTGTATCGAATGAGGTTTTTGTATGTTTTTTACGATTTTTTTTCTCCTCAAAATGTTCGTTTAAAGGGTAGTTTTTGTTTCGATTTCAGCACCAGCGTCGTCAGGATGACCAAATTCCTTATCAAATTGTGATATAAAAATAGCCGAGCGATAATTTGAGAAAAATTCAATTTGTAATCATCCCGAGCTTGTGCGTTTTTTCGTCGTTCTTCGTAAAACCCTTTTTTTTAGATCTGATTACACGTTTACCGTATTTCAAAGGAAGCGTAAAAAATAATCGATTTTTCGACTTACGCGAATTAATTGAAGACGAGCGAAAAATACGAGATTCTTCGCGTCGTCGTCCAAGATGGATATTTTACGCGTTGCGGTCACGAAGGGGAGGGATGAGGGGGAAATCTTAATAACGAAGCGAATTAATTACGAGAAGCTCGGCGCGCAGATAAATGCAGTTTCGGGTTCGCCGGACGAAAACGAGGTGTGAATTTTTTGCGCGCTTACAAATTTCATCGAGGCTAATTGCGCGCGCTAAAAGATGGCTGGAGGTACCGAGATCCGAAACGTCTGGTTGGGCGAAGCGCAGAGGAGGGAGTAAGATTAGCGAGCTTAATTTGAAATTTTCTTCTTTAATTCGCGAAATAATTACTGCGGAATCGGAGACGACGACGGAGAATTCGATATACGTGAGTAAACGAATGAAAAGCTGGGGTGAGTGGAGAAAGGGGACGATACGTTTAGTTTAAATTTATTAATTGAAAATTCGCTTTCGCGTTCTTATTAAATCAATATTTGTCGAGTAGGATGATCAAAGTGGCAGATTTTGCCGAGAAAGTGGTGAATGTACCGTCGTGTTTTAGATGGGGATCTTTTTTGAAAAAACGAAGGGCTTTGTAAAGAAACAATTCGCAGATTTAACGAATTTTCGCTTCGTCTGGTGCTGCGAAAAAAAGGTATAACGAGCTTTCCGAAACGTCGACCAAGGTGAAAAAATCATTAAAACTTTTTCCATTTTTGTTCTGGTCCGTTTCGTTAAGGCGGCCTTGTTTTTCGTGAGTATCAAGACGAAATCCGTTTTAAGCGGTTTTACGACGTGAACAAAGTAATTTCATTATATAGGTGAGGAAAGGAAAGAGGCTGGAAGCTGGAAGCGTCCTTATGGTCAAGCAACTCGTCGGTGGTTTTGGGAAAACGTGATCAAAAAATGTAATCATCGAGTGATGCTGATCCACATATTTATATTGCTACGACAATGGACCAAAGAAATGAGCGAATACGTCAGATGTACGATTTCACGTATCTAGCCGCTCCCCTCCCTCCTTCTCTTCATGTTGAGAAAAATTCCTTTTGTTCGAGTGCTGAAATACAACGGTGTACTCTCGATGGCGATATATTTTATTAATTTATTTGATACTGGAGTCGACTTGTGGAAGTTGTAACGAAGGATTAGAAGGGACGGAAGCATACAAGGATCCTTCCTCGTATCGAAGAGGCGTATACCAGGTGAAAGATATTACCATTTTGGAGAACAGAATATAGCACAGGATCTGGGCCGTGGTCTTAGTATCTATATAAAATTACGACCACTTTCGGATTTATTTTTATTGCCTAAATAAATTTTTTCCCCGCCGTGTAACGTGGGTCGTCATCGAATACCGAATATGTTGTACGCGCGATGAATTCGGCGATGACCTCGGGGGTGAAATTTTATCGAAAATATCGTTAGCGTAAGCAAGACGAGGAGCGAGAACCGAAGGTGGTTTTTATTACATTAATCCATCACGTTTTTTCCTCGCTTTACGCGCGCGGTTACTCGAGCCTCGCCAGCTTTAACCGGAATTATTAAAAATTACCTCAGAGGAAAATTTTCTGTCGTTTTTTCAACGTTTATAAATCATACGGACGATGTAGGACGTACGCCGCTACGTGCCCACGAACGAGCTGACGAAACTATCGCGAAATACAAGACGCGAATTTGTATTCGGGTCGAGGAGGTTTTTCCGCAGAGTTCCATTTTTTAGATGCTTAATTGGTTGCGCCTTTTTTTTATATAAAAGCGAGATAATCGTGTTTGTCGATGGAGTTAGACGATGCTTACGGAGCGTTTTTTTCGGAGTGCTAATACGTCGACGAAGGCCTTTTCGTCGGAGTACGCGATTTAAATGTTCGACGAGTTGAGAGCTCTCGACACGATTGTTGTATGATTCGCATTTACAGCGTGTCGAGTGGAGGATGCGAAATGGTGATGAATGGTGCTCTCGAGCTTCGACGGAATGTGTAGTGTTGAGATGAAAGGAGGCAGCTGGGTAATGTCAAGGTCAAAAATTGTCGCGATTTTTCGCCCATTGTGTGCTAATTTTTCATTTAGACGAGTTTTTTTCTGATGGTGTTGCGGTAATTTATGGTATGTGTTTATCTGATTTGTTGAGAAATTACTGGATAAGAACGTTGCATTTTTACAGTTCACTGTATTTTGCAGTTTCGTGATTATTTCCGAGAAATTTCAATGATTTATTATTGCTATTTTATCGGTGATTTTAATGAAGTACCGTTTTTATTTCAGTTTTGGTAATTTACCGTAAATTACAAGGTCTACCGTGTTTTTTGCCAATGTACCAATTTACAGTAAATTACATCATTTTCTGAAATGTTACGAGTATAAATTTTGGTATACAGAATAGCTAGTACAACGAATCGTCGTACATTGCGCAATTTCTGTAAATTATTGTATTTGTGGTAATTTTATTGAACGTACTTGAACATCGGCGTTCTAAGTTATTTCAATATATGACGTAAAGCTGTTTCATGTTTTCAATTATTTCGGTGAATTATCACATTTTATGGTAATCTTGATAAGTTAACGTATTTACGTTAAGTTAGGTAAATTATCATTTTTATGGTAATTTCAGTAAATTGTCGTATTTACCGTATATTTGGTAAATTACCCTTTTTATGGTACCTTTGATATTTCAACTAATTTTACGGTAATTTGGGTAAATTACCATATGGTATTTTACCGTTTATTACCGTATTTACAGTAATTCCGGTAAATTACCATATAGTATTTTACCGTTTATTTCCGTATTTACGGTAATTCAGGTAAATTACCATATGGTATTTTACCGTTCATTACCGTATTTACGGTAATTAGGTAAATTACCGTATGGTATTTTACCGTTTGTTACTGTATTTACCGTAATTTAGGTAATTTACCGTTTATTATCGTATTTACAGTAATTCAGGTAAATTACCATATGGTATTTTACCGTTCATTACCGTATTTACGGTAATTAGGTTAATTACCGTATGGTATTTTCCCGTTTATTACCGTATTTACGGTAATTCAGGTAAATTACCATATGGTAATTTACCGTTTATTATCGTATTTACAGTAATTCAGGTAAATTACCGTATGGTATTTTACCGTTCATTACCGTATTTACGGTAATTAGGTAAATTACCGTATGGTATTTTACCGTTTGTTACCGTATTTACGGTAATTAGGTAAATTACCGTATGGTATTTTACCGTTTGTTACTGTATTTACCGTAATTTAGGTAATTTACCGTTTATTATCGTATTTACAGTAATTCAAGAGTTTAACCATCGATTACCGTATTTTCTGTAATTTTGATAAATTATGGTATTTTTAGTACTTTCGAGATGTTTAGTCATCAATATGTACTGCCAAGTTTCGAACCTATCCTCGCGGTGGATACGGTATTTTACAGTAATTTGTTTCCGATATGAAGCAGTGTCACATCTGCAATAATTTTGGTTGAAATTCGTAAATTATGATGTACGAAGTATGAGTATCGTAGTGTTTATAAAATTTTAGGCAATCCTCAGTGAATATTAATTAATTCGTAGCATGTGTGGTAAGAATTCAAAGTAAATTACGTCGATTTATAGCGAATTTGAACAACGTAACACGTAATTACCCGTGATAATAGTTTCACAAATCCTAGCAAGTCCTGGTAAATTAGGAACTATCTCGATAAATGCGTGTTTTACGCTGGAAACACGATTATTTCGGCATTTCGTGAATAATTACCGTCTAATCCGAGAATCTATTAGCGTTTTAAAACAAATACGTGTGATTTATTTGGTAAAATAATCGCGGCATGCGTGAAAATTCGCCATTTTATTAACGAATTTCGCTGGCAAGAAATTAACGGAAAACGACCCGAAGGGAGGTTTCGTCGACGAAATGTTTTTTTAATTTCTTCGTTTACGTTACGAGATTACATTCGGCTGGAAGAAGTGGTGATTATGAAAGCGAGGAATGAAATGAAAAATTAAAAAGATTTTTTCCTTAAAACGTCAACGTTGCGAAGTGGGTTTGTGTCTGAAAAAAATACTCGCGAATTGCGTTTATGGACAAGTAATATGCGTTTCGTGGTAGTCTGATGGTCGGTAATTACCGGGAAAATACGCGTAATTACGTTGCTCGTCGTTATTACGATTGATGTTCTGTGGTGTAGTGATGTGGAAAGAGAAAAGCGACGGGTTTCAGGGGAAGGGAACGTAAAGGGTGTGAAATACGAACGAAGAAAATTTATTCGAGGAAATTTTATTGTTATTACGAGTACGTAATATTTTTCCGGTATTTTTTTCTTTTTCTTTTGCTCGTTTTTCTTTTCATTTCTTTTTTTTTTTTTGCTCGTAATATTCAAAACGTCTGCGTGTCGTAAATTTTTGACGGATGAAGTTTCACGTATTTATACGAGTGAAAGAAGACGAAGAGTAGCGGCTGGAAACGAACATTTGAAAACATTGTCGCTGTCGCGTTTTTTTCTCTTTTTCATTTTGAAAATCTTTTACTTATTTTTCGCGTCATTGAGTCTTATGTATGTATTTGTTAGGTGTAAGTATTTCATATAGAAAAATTCCTTTTACAAGCGAGATGCTCGGTGCTTCTTCGGGTGCGTATTTTTTCGACGTATTTATTCTATTTGCGTCGTTTTTTCGTTTTGGGTTCACTGTGGGAATTTTTTTTTCGATTTCGAAGCTTTTAAATACGTTTGTCGGTTAGACGGTATGTCGAGAAGATACGTGAATAGGTGAAAGGAAGCGAAGAGGGAATTTGGCGTAATTGGAAATTTTTTGTGATTTTTTGGCGTTGTCATTGTCGATTTAGTACGTAGCGAATGAGTTTTTCTCTGGCGTTATTAACACGAATTTAGGTTACTTTGCGTCGTCGTCGAAGTGAAAATAATGGGAAAATTGAACGAATCAGGCGGTAGTGGCGTGTAGCTTTGGTTTTTCTCTTCATTATGACGTACGTGTCAGTAAAAAACTAGCGGATTTTTTTCGAGTGCGTTAGAAGAGAAGCCTTTCAATATAATGATTACGTCAGCTGAAACGATATACAGTAAAAAGTCATTTCCGAGAGGTGTTTTTTGCCACGTATCGCTTATCGGAGCTCGTAAGAATGGTGGTGTTGATTGACTGGTTGGGGAAGAAGGGAGGGTAGGTATGTTTCTTTGATATACACGTACGGCGGTTGATGAAATGCGCTAGATTATCGAGCAACGCGAGACGGTTGAAAGTAATTAAAAATTGTTACGATGATTGAGCCGATAGGTAGCGCTGTAATCAAGGTGGCTTGTGGCATGTCGCGGGAATTGGATTTCGCGATGTCTAGTATGGATTTTATTGTTGGAAAAATTTCACAAAAATTATCTGTTTGGTTGTATATGAATTACAATGTGGAGTAGTACCAAAGGCGTTTCCCTGGTTTTTGATGCCTACCCCCTCTCCACTTCGCTCAACTAATCTTCCATCCTTGGAAATTAATTTAAGCAAGTAGCTCAAATTTTAGGGAAAATTTACTTAGGTAAAATTGCTTAAAATCTCAAAAAAATTGTTAGTGTTGTTAAAATTGTTTACAGTTGTTCAATGTTTGCTTAGAATTGCAAAAAATGGTCGAAATTTTTATAAAATAGTTCAAAATTTTGTTAAAATTGATCAATATTTGCTCAAAATTGCGCATAAGTTGGACAAAACGTTTAAATTAATGTAAAATTTGTTTTAAATTGCTCAAAATTTCGTAAAATTGTCGAAATATTTTTAAAATTGTTCAATATTTCCTCAAAAATGCATAAAAATTGTTGAAGTGTTGTTAAAGAAATTTATGATCGATCACAATTTGATTAAAATTGCGTAAAATCACGCAACATTATCAAAACGTTATTAAAATTGATCAATATTTGCTCAATATTGCATAAAAACTGTTAAAACGTAAAAATAGTTTAAAATTCATCAAAATTCGTCTGAAATTACCAAAAGTTGCGCAAAATTGTCAAATTTAATTGAAATTTCATAATTTTTGTGCAATTTTGAGTAAATATTGAAGAACTTTGTTTTAAACTATTTTTGCATCATTTTAACAATTTTTATGCATTTTTAGGCAAATGTTGAACAATTTTAATAATATTTCAACAATTTTGCGTAATTTTAAGCAATTTTAAGCAAATTTTGATAATTTCTTAATTATTTTAACTACATTTTAACAATTTTTCGTAATTTCGGGCAAATTTTTTGTCGATTTTATTATTTTGTGCAATTTCTTTGCAATTTTGATGAAGTTCTGAACTACTTACAACAATTTTAACGACATTGTTTTGACCGGTTTGTGTAATTTCAAGCAGTTTTAAGCAAATTTAAATAAATTTTGGTCAATTCTGAGCTAATTTAGCAACATTTTAGCAGTTTGTACGTAATTTTGAGCAAATATTGAACAACTGTAAACAGTCTAACAACATTTTGATGATTTTACGTAGTTTTACACAAATTTCAAACAAATCTTGCATTATCAATGAAGCGCGTTGACAAGAATTTTCTTTCTGTTCGGCGAGTATCGCGATATGAACTTATTTCTGAATGAAAAAAAAATTAAACTTTCGATTTGACCTTGATGTGGTTCTAAAAATTGTTTTGGCGGGTATTCGGTGTTTTAAAAAATTTTTATTTTCGATTTATACACGTGTATGCAAATTATACTAGTATCAACATGCAAGTATATTTTTTTTCGACGAAGTTATATGACTTTTCAGGGGAAACAGAAGTAGCGCTGAGTTTATCGATATAATTTTATCATTTTTTTTCGGTTGTTTATCTCGCCGCGAAATGTTAGAAATTTCGTAATTTCAAGGCGCGAATATATAATAAATTCGATCGTCGTCGGGAGTTTTATAGCGGTCGTGAATTTTAAACGCCCCCTCGATTGTGGCGGCCGACGTGGAACGCCGAACTTGGCAACACCTATCGACCAACTCGTAAAGCCCAAATTTTCTCGGCGGCTTTTTCGATTGGTCGATTTTTATCGGGCTCGTTTCGCCGTAACCAATCAGACCTGCTCGTTGGAATCATATTCGCGCTGGGTTTTGTTTTTGTTTTAAATATCGAAATTTCGTCAAGATTCTGGCGCTCTCTGTTTTCGCCGCGTTTCAAGCTCGTTTACGGAATATTTGGCCGATGAGGATTAAAACGTGGTTTGGAAAGGAGAAAGGAAGCAGTGACGATTTGCGAGGGGTAATAGTGCGGTTGAGCGGTGTGGAGGGTATTATCTCGATAAAAACTACGTAAATGCGTGCTTTCTCGTTATACTTCAGGTGAAACGTGGAACGGTATATGAGGCGGATTTTCCTGTGGGAATAATTCGTATAATATTCGATGTATGGTTACACACACAAGCACATGAGGTTTTTTTTATTTATGTCGTTTTCGAGCGAATCCCGCTGGTTGATGTCATTAGGAATATAGCCGGCGAAAATGTGTCCCAATTTGGGGTTTGAGCTGGTGGTCAGAGGGGGATGGGACGGTGACGATTATCTCGTGTAATAATCGTTAATATTAACGCGAGACGCCGTGTGATAAATCATTCTTCGTTTTCTCGGCGACATGTGCACGTATTCGCGATAAAACCGATCTTCGTTTGGGTTGGGTGGCTCGCACCTGTGTTTCGTGATGTGTGGATATGAGAGGGGGCCAGGGAGGAATGTTAAAAGCGACGAGTTTTACCTTGATTACCTTCGAGACCGTTTGCATGTATCTTGGGGCGCTATCGATGAAGGTGGTACCTTGTGAATATGGAAATGGCTGTGTCCTGTGGCGTCTAAGGCTTTTTAGCTAAAAGAAGCTTTTTGAGTGTCGATGTTCAACTGGTGTAAGGTGTTTTGCGACGAATGCGGCTGCAGGGTGCGTTTTACTGATTTTCGATCGTTTCGGAGTTGAGTTCAGTGAAAAGGTTTTTTTTATTTGGAGTATTTCAGTGAGACGTTTCGTTCATGTTTTTTCTGCTCCAGGACTAGATTTTTCTATTTGGGATTCGTCTAACTTCAGAACCGTACTTTTCAGCGGAAAATTGCTCGGATGAAAATTGTTCGTTTAAGTCTCCCCTGTAATTTTGGTTATTTGAGAATTTCCGATTCGAGCCATTTTTACGCATTAATCTCTACGTGAAAATTTCTTAATCCAGCGAATCAAGAGAATTGATTAATGATGCGTTGGAACGTTTGTTTTTTTCTCGAAAAATCGAAGGTAACCGATTAACGAAAGATTGAATAGCGGAAATAATACGCGTCGAGTGGTGTTGAGGCGAGGGAGAGGGGGTCTTAATGCGAAGATTGACCGCCTACATGATTTATATACAGTGTGTCTCAGAAGTCCTGCACGGTACCTTTTATTTTTGATCGGGGGGTGATAGCGAAAAAAATCCACCGGTTTTATACTTCTCATGTGAGGCGCATTCTACGAGGGGGTCAAAAATTTTTGGACTACGTACAGGGTGTCCCACAGACCACAAAACGTGTTTTTTCTCGAGAAATTTAAATGTAAAGGTACGTTATTATGTTGGAACGAACACTACGCCCCAGTGTGGTGATGATGAAAAAAAATTTTTGCAATCGGTTCAGTGGTTCTCAACCACGACTAGAAGAAACTTGTATCTTTGATGTTATTGCAACTTTGCTTTCGAGCATTACCTGTGAAATATCAAACCGATTACAAAAATGAATGAGACAAAAAATCAATATTTTTTGATGCTCTACAACTTTTGTTTGAAACTTTTTTCTCTATCTCTTATTTGCTGGGGTCATCGGTTTTCCATGACTACACGTTTCCATCACGATTTTGACAAGAATATCGGCTGCCAGCAGCGAGATATCGAACCGGTTGCAAAAATGATTCTACAAAATTGAACTATTTTTGACGCTCTACAACTTTTGTTTAAAAAATTTTTTCATATCTCTTTTTTCCAAGGAGTTATTGATAACCGATTGAGAACCGCTGAACCGGTTGCAAAAATTTTTTTTTCATCATCATCACACGGGGGCGTAGTGTTCGATTCCAACATAATAACGTACCCTTTACATTTAAATTTCTCGAGAAAAAACACGTTTTGTGGTCTGTGGGACACCCTGTATGTAGTCCAAAAATTTTTGACATCCTCGTAGAATGCGCCTCACATGAGAAGTATAAAACCGGTGGATTTTTTTCGCTATCACCCCCCGATCAAAAATAAAAGGTACCGTGCAGGACTTCTGAGACACACTGTATATTTTCGAACACGTGCAAAATTTTGAAATCAATTTAACCGGCGCGTATGCTCACCTGCGCCAGAAATCTTTTCGCGTATCGAGCGAGCGTTTATTTCGTGGTTTAGGAGAGGAAACAAGGGTGGGGGTGACAGGAATAGTTTCGATTTCACGCTTATAACCGCGTATGCATTAAAGCCGATTAATTTTCGCGTCGTCGGGGGCTACAAGAGACCGATGTGGCTTGTCACCGCTACGTTGTAAAATCTTTGACGCGGATGCGCGTCGTTGCTCGCCGCGGTAGGATTATCTGAGTGGTTCATCGGGTAAATGGGACTTTGCGAATTGAGAGACCGCAGGTGGAGATGACGTGGAGTATGTGATACGTCGAGCCAATATGTCAAGAATTAACGTCTTTCGAAAAAACAATACGCCGAAGCGGATCGATTAATTATGCATTGTGAAGACGCTCCGGTACGTAAGTGATATCACGTTCGCGATGGCGGGGTGGTGGCGTGAATAATTAACATCGTTATACCAAACATAAGATACTTGACGGTAAGAAGTATCGAAGTGACGTTTGCGAAGTAGCTACGAAAACGATGGAATTGGTGGATTTTTGAGGAGGCGAGGGATGGAGAGGGAGTTGAGGTCGTGTTAGGTGCGAATTGACCCCGGAATCTGATTTCGAGACTGATGAGACATGTTTGTCGATATGTCACACGGGTATGTTGCGTTGTGTTGTAAGCGAGATCCCCTCCACTTCCCCCACTATTTTTTAGTTTTTCGTTTTAAACATGCAGTTGAGTGGGGAAAAGTGTGGAGATGAAGAGAAAACGGTGATAGTGGTGAATCTGGCTACATTCAATCGTACTTTTGAAGATTTTACTATGATGTGTGTCGTTTTGTTCCCCTCCCCCCCCCCTACAAAAATCATCATCTTTTGCTACATGGGAGAATGTGCTTTTAGAAAAATACTGATTTAGCAGAATGAAAGGAATGTGTAGCTGTTGTTTTAATAAGGATTTCCCCGGTGGCGTCTTCCCCCTTTCATTTCTTTCACTTGCACTCCCCCTCCTTCGAATTTTGTTATTGAACCGAAGCATCGAGTAATTAATTTGGGGATCATGATCCGTGGTGAACGATGAAATCTCGATTTCAACGCAACACATGCTTGATTGATCCGAATATGTTCTCATTACCCCTCTTCGTACTTCAGGTTGATGCCCCCCTGTGAGTATCTCCTTTTTCGCGCGTGATAGAGTAAAACTGACCTTGAATTCGTGTTCAGCTACATCGAAACCTTTGATTTCGATATGTCACAAGACCATATTTTTCGAATGATTTATCCAGCTCTTCTTTGCCCCCCTAGAAATAGCCCCCTACCGCTTATTCGCGTTTATTTCACCGATTAACGCGATTAGAACGACGCGACGTAATTCGATAAAGCTAATTATTTGAATATACGTGAAATGATGCGATTTGGATAACGACAAATTGATAATTGGTGTCGTGGCGCCCAAACCAGAGACAGCTTATTTGGGATAAAACGACATTCGTCGCGTATCTTTGCCTCAGGTAATTGGTTATTTTCGATTATACGATTTGTATGACACAAATTAAGAGTATCTGATGTGGTGATACGATACCGGTAATTTTGGTAATTGGTCGTTTTTTAAATTGGTATCTGGTATCTTTATTTTATCGATGAATGTAGATAACGAGTTATAACGTTACGTAGTTGTTTGTTTTGTTTTTTACGCTTTTTTCACCGTTACGTTGTTTGTTTAATAAATAACGCTGTGATAATGTAGGGAGATAGGAAGAAAGGAGGAATTGAAATGATGCGAGTGTGCTTTTCCGGATTTTTTTTCATATGTATGTTTGTATTTTCATGTTCAATTTGTACGTGAAAGGGGTGGAGATGTGGTTAATAAAAGAAGGGATTTCGCGTGCCTTTTTAACGGTAATACGACGTAGATTGAATTTTTATATCTCTATCGAAATTGTAAGATTTGCTAACCCGAATCAATTCGAATGTGACAAGGGTAGACGAAGAACTCGGTGCGGATTTTTTCGTTGCTTCGATTCAAATACGAATAAATGAGTCGTGGAATATTATCGTGAGGCTTATTTGATCGTTTTTCGAAGGAGAGGAGGGGTCTTTCTGAGGGGTTGCGTGATAAAAAAAAAACCATATTGGATAATTTTTATCGGGTTGATTTTCGGTGTTTCTGGAAATTTCTATTGTAATTGAATTCATGTTTCTTCGAGAATTATTTTCAGATTTTGAAGGGCAAGGTTTTGATGTTGAGGGGTGGGGGGGGATAGAATTTTTCTAGGAAAGAAAATAGCTAACAACTTCTAATCGGAGGATTTTCTAATGGAAGCCTTAGTTGAGAAATTTACGAAATTCCTGAGTAATACGATCTCAAATGAAATGATAAGAGTTTAAAATTACCTCAATAGTGTTCTTTACGAAGCATGTCGAAGTTACTGTAATCGCCTTCGACCAAAGGTATTTGGTAATTGCCTTTATCGCTGATCCAACGTCTTAAAAGGGATTTGAAAAAGCCGTAAGAATTGTTGGAAAATACGACGATTTCATTTTCACGCCGAGTAAACGCGTAATAAGTTGGGATACAATTTGGAGAAAACTGCGTAGGACCTCGCGTTACGAAGTTTTCCTCGTGAATGATGGCTCATTCCATTAAGTCGAACTATTAACTGCCTGGAAAAACTTCAAGTAACGTGTTTCACTCGTTTCTCCTATTTCCCCATTTAAAACCCGCATCGCCGCCAATTGCGTAAAAATTACGAACTTTATATCGCCTCGAAATTATACGAGAATTTTGTTGTGGCGCGTACGAAGAGCTGCGACGCTACGGTATAGCGGCTCGTTGCTGTTAACGGACGGTAAATTTATCGTCGAAATTCTGCCGGTGAAATATTAACTCGATTTGTTCTCGGGTGCTGAGGTGCTCGAGAATTGCACGGTGCGATTTAACCGCGAAATTAAATCTCGACTTCTCATTTTTGTACAAGTCGTCGTCGCGGAGCTAGTCGTTTTTTCGATTCGTTTTTTTTTTAAATACCATAATTATGGTTATTACATTTTTTTACGTCGATAAGCTCGAAAAAAAAAGATTAAGAATGTTTCCGTTGGAAATACGATTTTTTTGCGTTTTCGATGTTGTCGCCGAAGCGACTGTGGTGCTTTTTTAAATACATTATTAATGCGACAAACGGAGCGAGAATTCAATTATATTATCCATTGTTGCCATTGTCTTCGGTACCCCTGGCTGCTCTGTCCGAATAAGGAAACCGTCGTAATGAAATTACGTCGAATTGAAATTTTCATTCGATGAAAAATCGCGTTAAGTATTGAAGGAAGAAACACGTCGCGATGTGGAAAAATTTGTGTTATGTGAGGGGTGCGGGGCAGGGAGAGATAAAGCGTTCTTTCGCATGTTTTCGTCGTGTTTTTTTTTTTTTTAAATAGTGAATATTCGCGACTGTAATGTACTACGTTCGTAAACATATTGCAAGCGACATAGGTTTTTTACATGTTTTAGAGTAACGGAGAAGGAAGGGACTGTATGAAAAACAAGCTCGTAAATTCGTCCGGTCAGCGGGTGGCTCGTGAAAAATGTTATTTGTTTCGATTCGCCCTCGATGACGACCGCTAGAATGTGGCTACGTGCTCAATTTTAACGATTAAAAAATTCCTGCGCCTCGGTCGGGCGCCAAAATTTTGCGTTTGTTGCGTGCCATCGAGAAACGAGAAGCGAAGGATATGCTAATAGCCGAGCGAAACGAACGCGATGATAGAATGGTGATGAACAGGGTGTATGATGTTTTTAAATGTATTTTTGGCGATGGTTTTGAAAACTTGTGGTGAAGATGGGGAGGGAGGGGTTATTTGGGATGAAACTATGTCATGTGGGGTATCGATTTCAGTTGTTTTTTAGCCATTTAGATCGATTCCGGTGGTAATTTCGATGTTGAATATGTTTGTATTGAATTAAAGAGGAAATCTACGTATGAAATGAGGGGAAATTGTGTGTTGGGGGTTTGAACGTGAGGCAGGCGAGGTCATGGTTTCATGATGTGCGATTTTTTAGTCACTCAGTGCAAAGCCTGCGGCGTTATGATTCTTGCGTTTTCTTCTATAACTTGAATCTTTTGTTATTTTCACGATTTGGACGACTTTCATGGTCAAATTCTGATGTAGGATGTGTGGTGAGGGGAAAGTAGAAGAGGGATATGAAGATAACGGAAACATAGCGAAGTGAAATTTCTATTTATCGGTATTTTTTGCCACCGAGCTTGAATCAGTGGTCATTTTCGCAATTCGGAGCGCTATACTTGATCAAATTCTGATATACGATATGTTTGAGGGGGAAGAGGGGGAGGTGATAATGGGAAGAAAATATAGTGGTGCGATATATCGATTTCTGGGTATTTTTTACCTCCGAGCACGTATCTGTGGATACTTTCGCGATTTGAGTGACTACGCATGGTCAAGATTTTGATGAACGATATGAAAGGGGGGGAGGGTGCGGTATATGAACGAAATAGGAATATATGGTTATGATATATCGTTGTCTTGGGAATTTTCATCTCCAAGCTCGAATTTGTGGTTATTTTCGGGTTTTATGAGACTACACGTGATATACGGTATGTGGGGAGAAGGGGGGGGGGAGAAGCGGTATATAAACGAAATCGAAACATAGGGTTGTGATATGTCGATTTCTAGGTATTTTCTATCACCGAGAACGAATCTAAGGTTATTTTCGCGATTTGAGCAACTATACATGGTCAAATTTTATTATACAATGAGTAACGAGGGGGGGGGGGTATACATATGAACAAAATGAAAACATAGACGTGTGATATATCGATTTCTGAGTAGTTTTTGTCGATAAACACGAATCCGCCGTCATTTATACAATTCGGGTCAATCAGAACGAGTTCTAACTGGGAAATATGACGTAACAAGTAGCTCATCTTGGTTTTTTGAGTGTCAAGTTGATATTAGCATAGTTTCGGCGAAGAACAAGATGCAATACGAGATGAAAAAAATATTGTGCCGATACGTTCACGTGTGCTTGTGTACAAAGGTTGGTACGTCTTGATGTCTATATCGATTAGGACTTTTTTTCGACCATTTTTCGAGTAAAATGGCGGTGAAATGTAGCGTTAATTCGTCGGGCATTTGGCGACGCGAAAGTTGATACGTGTTTGAGGAAAGATAGACGACGGCGGGTAGGATGCGTATAAGGAGGTAATCTAAAATGACACAAAGGTTATAAATTTCGCGCGCGAAAAAAGGTGTAAACAACGTAGACATGTTTATCTTGGGTAACTTTGGGCGTGTTGTGTGTGCGTATGGTCGAACCTGTGAACGTACGTCAGCGACACAACTACGTGAAGTCGCCCGAGTGTGAAAAGTTTTCGGGCGTTTTTGAAGATGCGATGGGTATTTATTCTCTATGTACAGAGGCGAAGCCGAAGTCAACGTTTGTGCAAACGAGTAAAGTAGAAAGAAATAATTAATCGTAAGAGGACGTCGACTAAATACGTAACTTTGCGCTGTAGTGCTGCACTAACGCAGATGTCAAGATCTCCGGCTTTTGTACGTACATGTGCGTGGGCAGGTTATGCTTGCGAACTTTTTTAGCCTTTTGTAGATTGCGGTTTTTAAATGGTAAAACTATCGTGTGTTTTGTTTTATGTCGACGATGTCGAAGCGAAGTGTGAGTCGAAGTTACCCATGAGTGGGTATTTCCGAATTCCGGCGAATAAAACTGAGGCTTTTTGAATACAATTAAAACAGCTTTTTTTTCCTTTCGTGCTGCTTAGACTTGAGGAGTACGTTTTGCGTTTTGTTGGAAAAGCATGCTTGTAGATGTTTTTGGTTGTTCTGCGTTTGGTGACGTCATCGTTACAACGTAGGAAATTTTTTCGCTTGTCCGGTATATTTTTAATACGCTTTTTACTCGTCTCGTTTGCCGAATCAGCAACGCAAAGGAATGCTTAGATTTGGTCGCATGAACGAGCACGCTTATACAACGTGTGTTTGCTTTTTTTCTCATTTTCCATCTTTGTAAACACGAGAAGTGATCGTTTAAAGTGGGCCGCTGCAAGATCAAAGCGAACCGTGTAATTTGTCTTTTTTCTGTTAAAAAGCGCGCAAAATAGTATATTAAATATTCGACGTGTAATGGAAAAATGCCTGAGGATAAGTTGAGGGAGGGGGGATGTCGGTGAAATGATAGTAATGAAATACTGTTTGGCATCTCTTTCTGGTCGCGTTAACTTTTTAATTTGGTTTAGTAACTTTTTCTTTTATTTTGAGAATTCTTTTTCTAAAAGAAAAGCGTGTAGCGTTTACAAAAAATGAGGAGGGAAAAGTTTGAAAAAATTCCGAAAAGAAGAATTATAATTTTAAAAAGACAAACGTTTAAATAATATTTATCCGAAAGTTTTACTTTTTCTGGTTGTCCGCGAGGGAAAGTTACAGGTTGGAGGGGAAGGAGATGTAAACAATTTAAATAACGATAAAAGGGGTAGAAATTGTGGGCGAATGCTCAAGGCTTTGTTTTTTTTTCGGTAGAGACTAGAAAGTTAATTCGAATGAAATTGCTCAAAAAATGATCACTACTCGAAAGAGGGATTTTTTTGCTTAACGATTCGCGAGTCGTTTGAATAAGAAGAAAAAGTGAACGATAGGTGGAATTATTACAATTGTTGTTTTGTGACGATGCGCAGAAATGTCGATGTTTTTCTTCCGTTTGCACAATTTACGAAGAGAAGAAGAGAAGAAACGGAGGAGGAAAAAAGGAAGCGGACAGTTGACCAGAGATCCGAGTCCTTTGACCTTGGCTCCGAGTAGATTATTCGAAAGGTCGCCGGTTACGCCGTCTGATAGTTTGGACGAGATCGCGCTGCAGATACCCAGGTTTTTGTTTTTGGATATTTTGTTTATGCGGTGGAGGGTTGATAAAAGGATGAATTGAGTGGTTCTTTAATGGCGGGTTTATGTGAAAAAAGAAATACCGAGGTGCACCTGAGCGAATTTTCGCGAAATGACTATTTTTTATTGTAGCGATTTCTTAATTGCCATTAGTTCCGGCTTTTTTTTACGATCAACTTCGTATATTTTTAAAATAAAAGTAAATAAAGGAAATTGGGAAATTCGACGTCATCGGTCAAGAAAAACGACAATGAGTAAAATAAACGAGGTAATTAGTTATCTCTGCGGGAAGCGTAAATTCGACGTATGTGGCATATTTGTTTTATATTTTAGGGTTTTAATGGAGAGAGAGAGAGGTTTAACGATGGAGTTTGAAATATGTACATTTCGAAGGTATACGAATGGAGCCTGATTTAAATAAAAAATAAAATGAAAGAATAAATCGAGAATAATGGGATTTTTTTGTCGAACGTCCCTCGTGATTATGTAGTGGAAAATTTCAACTGCTTTAATTTTTTTGTTGACATTTGAGATAATTTTTAATACGACGAGGCGAATTTATAATGAAATATGCGATCTTTTGTGACAGGTTTCCTTTTTTTCATGTTTTTTTTTTTTTGCGATAACGAAAGTCAACGGAAAGCGAAAAGTTTTAATCGGTGGAATTTTTCATCCTTTTTATCGATTCGTTAGAACGTACGCGTTTTTGGTAGAGGAATGATTTGAAGAGGGAAATTTTCAGTTTCATGAGTGAGGTTGGTAATAGTGTTGAAGAAAATTCATGTCGAATAACTCTTCCGGCGAAGTTTTCTCGTAATTTTTTCCCGATTTTATTATATCTTCGATTTTTACGAATTGAACGATTTTTTAACAAGTGATTCGTTCGCGAACGACTTGTTTAAGTGGAAGTGATCGAGATCATTTTTTATGCGATCGATCAAAAATTGGTGTAAACTTGAACGAACGATTTTATCCTGACTCATGATCAAACAAGTAGAATTTCCGGTGAATCGTTTGCGAACGATTTGAAAATTTTTATCTGGTATTTTTATTACTGTTTTAATGGTTAGTAAACTAGAGTTCGAATAACTTATTCATTTTGGGAAGCTTATCGTGTAATGATTCAGTCGTTCGTTCTCATCCGATCATCGAAACACTCGTAACAAATGCAAAAAATAACGACGAAGTAAACGCGATGAGAAATACACAAAAGGACATTGATCGATGGACTCGTTATCGTCGAGGACGAGGAAAGAAAGTAGCGACGACGGTTCGAGAATTATCGCAGTAATAAAGGTCACGATATGGACACAGTAATTGAAAAGAAATAAAAGGAGTCGTCGACGAAGAAAACGCGTACCTTTTGATTGTAAACGTATAACAATTCCACCTTGGTCAGCGACTTTCGCCGGGCCGGACGTTAACAAAGGAAATTATCGCGTTTAGTGTCTGACACGCGAGAAAATCGAATTTCCATCGGAATTTACGTATCGAGTAACGGCAACGTAAACAAAGCCTCGGACATGGTTTTAATGGCGCGTTAAACGTGCGAGCGGATAATTTCAGCGCGAAGGTAGACGAGCTTTTGGAGATTTTCCGGCCGAAATTCGTCAACGATGGCGCTATCTAGTGTCGACGGCGGAAACGAAAAACGTTGTTAATTTTCGCCACGGAAAATTAGAAGGGTTCGAAGGAGTCGGCGACGTAATGTGATCGGAAAGCGTGTTCTTTTGACGTGGTCGAAATTGAATGCGGACGATGTTGCCTGAAAGGATGTGTTGGTTCGTTTGTTTTCATTGTTGGAGGAGGAAAAAAGATATTTGAAGGTTTGTCTGTGTAGATGGGATTAGTGCCTATCGGGGGTGGACTTTGGTGAGGTTGTGAGGTTGTGATGTGGTGGCGGGTGTTTCCATTGTTCGCTTTTCGAAGTGTTCGACGTTGTCATGAAATAAGGTGTTCGCTGAGCAGAAGATTCCAGTGGATTTTTTGGTGTATTATTGTGGTGTTTCACGGATGATTGAGACGAGTAGATGTTGTACTAGACTGTTGATTGCACCGAAAGAAAAGTACTGGAAAAATAGATACGTCATATCCATGACAAACTGTTGTGATATCCGTGAAATTCCTGGTATCACAGATGTATGCAATTTGTCGTCGAAATGTTTGAAATGTTGTGAGTCTCATGGATGATTTTAATTTCTGTCATGAATTGAACTGGAGACAGATCATGGATATGATTGAAGTTTCATGGATCGTTTGAAAAATCCAATGGTTGCGGTAGGAGACGATTGTGAATAGCTCGAATTTCATGGATGAGAAGCATCCCTCCTTCGTGGATACTACAAATGAACGTACTTCGAAGACCCTTCAAGACTACTTTCTTGGATACCGTGTACAAGGTGATCGTGATTTCATGGATGGCGAACAATTGTGTCCCATGGATACTACAATTGGATTTTTGATTTTCATGGATTCTTTTGCTATATGTACTGAGATTTTTTATGATAGCATCTCGAACGACGTGGACCAAAAAGGTCACGATTTCATGGATACTGAACGACGAAATTTTCATGGATGGTAGAAACTGATTCCAGATTTTCATGATAGCCCATTTTTAATGATGGCTTCTTCAATTTCATGGGGGAAAAGTCAATATTTCTTGGAGTCTGAGGATAACCACTTTCATGGATGTTGAAGTGGATTTTGGATATTCGCACAAATTCATGGATATCGAGCGACGGACTTTTCATGAATGTTGGAAATGAATTCTAAATTTTCGTGAGGATTTTTTTCTTGAAATAGCGTCTTCGACGACATCGATGAAAAGGACAAGATTTCATGGATACGGTGAATTTCCATTTTCATGGATGTTGCAAGTAGATTCTAGATTTTCATGGATCACGTTGTTCTTTCATTCTAACGTTCTGAATTCCTTGGACGATATTATTATTTCGTGGATGTGAGCTTTGCTGTTACCATGAAGCAGCACAATCATAAGAAGGCTTTCGCGAGAATTTGCCCTCGACCGACCTCGTCGCTTTTCCAATTAACAACCATACCGCGATATGGGTTTTCCCGCGATGATATTCCCTACTGGGGCTTTTTTCGCGTAACCGAGGATCGATTAAATTTGAAATTTTAATAGACTAAGTGGATTGACGTGTATGTTTGCGTCGAGGGTTATGATATCTGTTACGCTAATGCACATGATACGTAATTGCTGCGGCCGCGCAGCCTTCGCTGTAGCCGTCAAATATCACCGTCGCGATGCGTCGGACGTGTACGGAATTTTGCGCATTGTACGCGCGATAAAACGCGTCTTTCGCGAGCGCGACGGGGGGAGGAAAAAGGGGTGATTTATTATTTAGCGAGTTTCCGCCTCCGTAATGCAGGTAAATGCGCCGGTAATCTGTGCGTTATACGATCGCACGAAAGTTACGTTGGAAGAGTCATTCGAGGAGAGGGAGGGGGGTCGAATCGCGAGTGAAAATCGTCGACGAAATCAATTTGTTAAAGGTACGAAGTGACGGTTTGTTTCGTCTGAGTAGAAGATGATATTAGGGGAATGGGTGTCTTTGAACGGGCATCCAGCGAACGTGACGTGTACCAAGGCGAACGTAAAAGAATCGCGTTTTAATATTTGATATTTTAATTGGAAGTGGTAATTAGAAGGATGAAAAAAGTCGCGATAGCGACGTGATTCGTTAGCCGGAATTGTCGCGGATGTTTCTTCGGCTCCGGTGTACTCCTCCGCGCGAGACACGTCGTATTTGACTTTTCAAAGCGACGGAGTAATTGAAGATGCACGCGAAATAAAACGTCCTCGGTAATGTTAATTAAAGGTTGTCTCGCGATTGGAGTGCTTTAAGTGGGGTTCGATATATTCAAAGAGTGACATGGATGTGTTTGGTGTTTTGAGTGAATTTATTATGAAAAGGTGGTTTATATCGATTCTAACGTGAAATTAGTAACGCCGTAGTGATGAATAATCTATTTATTATTTCTGAATTCTTCACAATAATGAATCATTCATTCGATTACAGCGTATTCAACCCGAACGATTCGTTTATTCGAAAATTAAATTTTTAGGAATTCTTTTTTAAACTCTTCGTATTTCGAATGTCCCTTGTAAATCATTCACGAAATACTCGTTCGCGAACGAATCGCTCATTACGTGATTTATCTTAGTGTATTTTTCTTGCTAGAAGTAACGCCGGAAAAATCAACTCTTTAGTTGGAAAACAACGTGTGCGAAAGGTAGGAAGTTTTGCTGGGCGCTTTTGCGGAAAATTGAATCGTGACCGAGGTATTTTTAATGAAATCTTCCTTAGCGAGTTATCAGAGATGAAAACGAAATTAAGTTTTCGATTATATCGGAAATTAGGGTTTTAGCAATATCGATTCCGAGACTTTTATACGTATATCATGTCGAATAGAAAGTTTAATATTTTCTTTTTTCCTCCTTCTGTCTTACTTCGTTCCGTGTAATGAAAGTAGGTATTCGAAGAACCTAAAAAAAAAGAGGGGAGCAAAAATCTGAGACGAAATTTCAAACGTAATTGTTAGTAGAATGATCTGAGCGCGTGGCGAAAAGTTATAGGTATCCTTTTTTCGTTTTGTTCGTCTTTTAACGTTCATTCTCTCGTTGTTATGTAATACTCGGGAAGTTTTGTAGTACAGGAAGAGTTGCGGAGGGAAGCAGTAGGTGGATGTTGGCGCGGCTGCGAAATGTGCTCGAATGAGATAACCTGTTCGGAGTTAATTCCAAAAGATCAAAGTTTGTTTTTCATTTGCGGCGCTCCGCGATGCGTATTCGGTGTGTTGTGATGTTTTGCAAGGTATACGGGATCGGGGGAGAGTGGAGAACGGAGGTGGCTGAGGTTGGAATGGTTGTTGTGTAGAGAAAGAGTTAACCTGTGTGGTGTACGATATACGACCTAAAAGCCTCGCTGAAGTTATTGCCCTCTTGACGCCGCCTTCGTGCGTGGTAATCCGTTGCGGTGAGGTGTCGAGCTTAGTATGGATGATGAGAGCACTTGAGCATAATGGCCAGAGGAAAAGTTTTACGAGAGGATGTAGATGAGAAGATAGGTTTGGGTGCGTTGATAAGCGTATCTGAAATTATTAAAAATGATGCTATTCGAGGTGCCATTTGGTCAGAAAATCAAAAATGTAGGTTTTACGAGGGAGCAGGGCTGCGGTGTTTTGATGTTTTTTTTTCTCATAATTTTCGATACGAACAAAAGGCCAAAAAAATAGTGAAAAAAATGCACGTAATTAATCTCTTGAAATCGTAATCTAGAGAAATGATTTATGATGTCTGTGGTTGCTCTCCAAACAAAATTTAAATAGTGTGGGTTTTCTTTTTAAATTGTGATCGCACGAAGTTTACATTTTATGGTTTCGTGTGACTTTTGCTTATCACAAGTACTCGAATGTGTGGCGGCATCTTTGAAACCCAAGCTCTGATTTATCGTAATGAGAAACGAATGACGTATGTGAATATTGCAGACGGCACCGAACAAACGTCGAATCTGATGTAATTAGCTAATCTGTCGTTTGAGTAATTACCTTAGAGATTTACTTGACTTTTCGACGTGAAACTGGAAATATTTCACGTTAGCGGATTGATGAAACCGAAAGTAATACGGCGTGGCGGGAGGAAGACGTGAGGAGGGGTTGATGCTCATGAAGAAACGCTATGAACGCCGATTGAACGATTGAACGGAGGAAGAGAATTGATAATTTACTAAATGTGAATTACTCGAAAAGAAATTAAAGCTTCGGTGTAACTTGGTAAAAGGATAGTAGCGTGATTATCGAAGGGATGTAGTTGCGTGAGAGACGTGGAAGACGTGAGGGGAGTTGGTAATTTCTACGACAGTTGGTTTGGCCAAAGAACGACCTTGAGGTTGCAAAATGAGGGGAAATGCTGAAATTCGATATGTGCCCAGAAGTGCATTTTAGATTTGCTTCATTCGGGAGTAAATTTCGTAATCGGGCACTTTTTTGTGGATTTAAATTCGTCATTGTTCAGTTTGAATTTAAAACTCGTTAAATTCGCTACAAAACGTGTTCCCGGAGAAGTGGCCTCGATGGAGGCATTTTTGTCGTTTATGTGATCAAAAAGAGAATTTTTTCGCGAATTTGAAGCTGGAATATGGTGAATTTTCTTCGTCAGAAACATAAATCAGATAGGAAATAATGTTGTCTAAATTTTCTACAAAATCTATTGTGAAGCATTTGAAGTAGCTGAACTAGTTTTCGAATTATAAACGAGTGAAATAAGGTGTTTCGTAATTTTTCAGCTCAATTACGTAATATTCAGTTCATCGATTTCGACTCGACCAGAAATGATGTTATGTGAAAATTGATTCAATTCAAAATCGAATATAATTAAAGTCTCCAAAAAATCATTAAAAATGTAATGAAATCAGTCGAATATCTCTTTGGGGAGGTCGTGAGATTTGTAGCGATTTTCACTGCAATATTCAACGTCATTGATAAATTCGCCTGAAAATGCGTCAAAAATCCTCCAACTTTGGCGAATTCTTACTGGAGAATTAATTAACCCTCTGGAACTCTTATGAACTCATTATAGTATCTACGAAATTATGCTAGATTAACTGGACTGTTCGCTGTAATTCATGGAATAGGCTGAAAAATATAGTGGGAAGGGTGTGAGGACAGGAGTACGTCAGGTATTGCGTGCTCGGTTGGGAGTGTTCGGAGGATAGACGAGGTAGGGAGGAGAGGGGGCGAAAAAGAGGAAAAAGCACTGTGGGTGGATCCAGGAGCGGTACAATGGGCGTCGAAGCGGCTACGTTGACGCGGGCGACGTTCGGTGGCCATCGCGGTCGCGGCGAGAAGACAAGGCTACCACGTAAATTTCGGCGAGACGACCACAAAAGGGGGTGAGGGGAAGGACGAGGAATTACATAAGATGGAAAAAAAACAACGGTATCGCGTCGTAAACGCGGCCTCGTCGTCGTTCACGTACTTAGGACGACGTAAGGTGTATAGTGGTGCGTCGTCGGGATGCATGTGTATGTGTGCCATGCGACGCTACACGTCTACGTAGCGCGCACGGCGCTACGACGAACGACCGACGTCGACGGAGAGTAGGAGCGGCGTCGTAGTTAGTATATCGCGAGTTCGGCGCGTCTGCGAACGGTTGCGACAGGCGGATGAAACAGTGATCGCCGTGGCCGAAAGAAATTCGGACGTGCTTGATACGCGGGCACGCGCCCGATACTTTGAGGACGCGTCGCGTGTACCGTCCGCTGGTGTGTG
>QBDW01001168.1:0-75883 GCA_003261595.1 Maconellicoccus hirsutus
GTTTAAGAATACATACAACCATTATTTCACGAGCGGATCGAGCTTATCGGAAAGAAATACCAAGTTTGAATTCACGAACGTATGCGTGAATGTCCGAAACCTCCCGAGCACGAAAAATCGAGTTGGAGTTTAACGATAAGTAATGCTGTAATATCTGTGGGTTTACCTGATAACTAATGGAGGAAGTTCGAGGAAACCGATAATTATCATGTACACCTCTACCTACATACGTACGTACATTTTTTAGATATAAATAAGCGTACAAAATGAGAATTTTGATTGCAAAATGTTTTTCATTACTTATCACACTTTATAACATTTTTTCTTTTGTTTCAAAGTTTGAGAAAATTACAAGATGCTCGTTATTCTGAATTCCAAGTGTTACGAGTAAGCGATGTCTTTAATATACGTTGATATGAAATTTCAATACATATCAAAAAAGCGAGAAATATACGTTACGCATAAACAAACATTTTCTGCAGCTGTGTTACTCCTCTTTTCTCTGAGGCTAGAAACGTCATTCAAAAGAAGTAGGAAACCTACTTTTGAAAAGACAGTTTCTCAGAGTAACTGGTTACCAATACACTATTCAATAAGATGATTGAATATGTCTCTCCTAACAAGAGAAAGTTCAACAACATATTTATCGAACGTTTTGGGAGTATCGTTACTCGGTTAGGTACACGTCGTGATTGACGCGATTGACTTAAAGATTTATTTTTAGCTTCTGCAAGGTAAAAATACTTGGTAGATAAGAGAACTTGTTGAACAAATTTCTTTAAAGTAATATCTAAGGAGTATTGTGGCATTCACCTTCTCCCTCTTATAATCATCCAATAGTAGATGGGTCTAGATAGATAGTGAGTACCTAATCCTGCGATTTAACTTGAAAATATAAAATTGAGCCAACAAAGAAAAAAAAAATGATAAAACTGTATGTAGTGAAAAATTTCTATCAGCAACGAACTAAAACTTCATTTTATTCGGCTGAAAAATGCATAAATTTGCAAAGAATGATTTCCACGAAAAGACGCTGTTATTGTGTATGGTATTCTTGGAATTGTCAGGTCCGTAGCGAATAGACAAACACCTTAATTCTACGATGGGAAATTCCCCCCAAAAAAACTGTGAAGTTTATTGCAGGAAATTCCACTTTAATTTTTCAGTAAGTAGATAATAGGTGTATAGGTAGGTATTCCATAGTCATACGCCCATCTCTCAATAAATAAAATAACGTAAAAACACAAATTAACTTCCTCTTTAGTTATTTCTTGAGCGTTCATTCACCGAAAAGTGTTAAAAACCCGATTATGGTAAAATACTTTTTCTACGTATGCGAAATACGATCATGTAAGATTTCATTAAGCGTAAAAAGTTGATGAAACTGGATTTCAAAATAACAATAGAATAAAGAACGCGGGCTCAGAAAATTATAATCGATAAAAACAAATTTTAAACTTGCCAAAAATAACAAACTTTCACAGAATACGTTACCTAGGAAATAGGAATCTACCAAAATCCATTACTATGAGTACTTGATATGCCTAAAGTATATCTAAATTACCTACATCCTTATAACGGAATATTTCTGCAAATCAAGTTGAAAAAAAATATAATTACGAACAGGTGGACAGTGGGCACCAAATATTGAAGATTTATACCTATCATCTTTACCCATGACCTTAAATACGTAGTCTATTTTTGGATTTTCTCAATGCATTATTGTGAACGTCTTCATTCATGCTGACCCGTACAAAAAATTTTCATGTTGGACAAAGTGGAGCTACTTACGAATTATAGCGTTAATAAAAACAATGTAGCATAAAATAAGTTAATGCATAGTATAGACTCGTCATTCCAGTGCCGCACATGTCAAGCCTAAGAGAGGTCATGGAATATCCTTGTTTAAATTTAGACTACTTTTTAGTAGACAAGTGCACAAAAGTTATCAAATACTTATGATTTTTCTTTCAATAAATATAATTTGCTGAATACGTAATTGGACATTTTACAGAATTTATTTTTGGTATCCTTTGAAGCAAAAATTGTAAATGTCTATCTTTTTTACTGAAAAGAATGTCATGTGTTTATTACCTAATTAAGTATATAAATAACAATTAGGCAGATACAGATACCTTACCTACCATTTACCTACTTATTTCTTTATTTGATTGAAATTTTTTGTACATTTACCTAGTGTAAGATAACAATATCTTAAATTTTAATTATCTTTAAAACAATTCTAAAATTTCTTTATAAATAAAAATTTAATTTAAATTTAGAGTTGTACCAACGCGAAACTTACCCACGAAATAGAACAGCCAGACTGAGTTTGCATATTGGGTAAAAAACAAATCAAAAATTGTCTATAGATTTGCTATAAAAATACGAAAACACCCACAAAAAAGTAATTCTAGTTACCGCAAAACCAATATGATCACAACAACAACACATCGAACAGGAACATCGCGAAAATGAATTAATAATTGCATTCATGCACACTATATGAAAAACTATTCAGATGTATAAAAAAATCTTGCAAATCAATGTGGAAAACTATACGAGATAATTCATATTTATCCGTAAGCGGTAATTTCGTAATGCGAATCGATGAATTGAACTGGTTGACTGTCGGAGTAAATTTCTATAAATGAAAAGACAGCATGTGTTACCAACGCATCAACGATTTCAAGACTATTCCTCGCGAAGAATTTTACCTTCGTGTTGGTTGCCGCATTCGTCGTTAAAAGGTGGTACAAATTGATTCGCATATTGCGGATAATTTAACTAATTGCTTTAATTTTTGACAAACAAGCTTATCGGTGCATTTCTGAGTGCTGCTGTCGTAGAAAAATAAAGTTGAGCAAACATTATGAACGATATACTGCTCATGTGACACTTTTGGATGGTTTACTTATCAATTTTGATAATATTTTAATTGTAGATCGTTCATCGAAAAATTTTCAATTGGTTGTTGAATTATTGTTCGAATAGCTCGCCAATAAAGAAGCAGTCGCCACGATGAACGTAATTTGCTGGTAATTGACGATTTTATAGAACATTATCTTTTACAACAGGATCTTAAATTAATTATCAATCACGTTTTGCACATTCAACGAAATATACAATTTTATTCTTTTTTAATATCCCAAGTAGACGTAGACTTTACTTAATTATATGCGTAACTACTATTACTTTGTGACTCTGCCTACTTTTCAGATACTCGTAGATACTTTAAAATTTTCACTGGTAACATTTTTTATTTTTATCAAAGATATAACAAGACGTTAAATAATGTAGTAATTTGTCCATTTGTCTCAAACTGTCGTTTTTCGAAAAACGAAAAAATAATTTCGACACCGCTACTCCACCTAATAATTATGATAACGCTGTCAGCGGTTAAAATAATTTGTCTAGATGTATTATCCTTTTGGTTTATTGTTAGGCAACATGTTCAACTTGATAATATTTAATTAGGACGGTATTCTAAATGCGACTTAAAAAAAATAACAAAAAGTTTGAAAAATGAATTTGGGATTTTTCGAGAATAATTTTTACGTTTTCACTTTCATTTGTTAACCAGCCATTTTGATGAAGGTTTACTGAAATGTTACTTGATGTGTATTAGACTTATTGACCTTTATACATTTCTTTTGACCCAATAATTAATTTCATTTAATGTACACATTGTTTATTCAAGATTCCAAATTGTAAATTTTGCGCATGTCTTATCACAAAGTAATTTTTTGCTTTTAATATCTCAAATTGTTCTCAGCTGTAGTAAGATTTTAAAAAGTTATAAATTAATAACAGCGCGATAACGATAATTATTATGGGTAATATAATGCTTAATCACTAATCACTCGAGTATTAAAAATTTTGTATAACCGTGAAATTTTCTCTATGTTGATTGAACCGATGCAGTTGATTTTATTGTTAACTATGATTCATGAATAAAGAATATTCATTGAAAAATTTTTCCAACAACGATGAAATTCCAAATAGGTACGCAGTATCGTTTTCTTTATAATGTAGTAAGTACGCAAATCCGAAATTTCATCAGTCGATGATGAAGTATACCGATGAATTTTGAAACAGAATTTATAGGAGCGAGTAAGCCTGCGTGTAGGTTATAGGCGTAGTGTAGGTTGGAAATTTTGAGGTACCTGCACTGTACCTAGAGGTACATACTTAAGTACACAAGCCAGCACTAGCTAAAGCTACTAAGTTACTAGTTACTACGAGGTAGCACCTAACTGTAGCTGGAGCTATTCAGTATTGGGCTAGACTATTGATAATATATTTGTATCCGTTACCTAGTACCTGATTACCTATAGTATGTAATTAGGTACAGAAAGTGTTGAGGTACCTATTTAGGCTGATTTTTTTTCTTGCAAAATTCATGCAAGTGCATGTTAAATAAATACTTGATATGTTATATATTCCATTGTATTTTCTCGCATGTTTCTAATTGAGTATCTAATTCTCGATTTTCTAACGTGTGTTTTAGCGTATCTCTGTCTCTACCAGTTTCAACCAGTAAATAACCTGATAAATTATTCACATGTTATCCCGAAAAACAGCCGATTCATCATTTCAAGGAATTCTGTTGTATCTACTGTACCTAGCTGAGCTCTACCTAATGTTTTCGCTTTCCCTATTCGTTATCATCAACAAATTTTCAATTTGCTACCAACTTTACTTCAGTTGTAGATACATATAATTATTTTCTCTGATATCAACTTTTAAAAGAATGGCGTCTTCAAAAATGTCGCGACAGAAACAAAAATGTTGACCCGTGCAAAGAATACAATTCAGTCTTATCTCTTCACAAAAAATGTGGTTTTAACAAATCAGTTGCAAAAAATTGGAAAAACTGAAGTAAATTTTATTAATGGATTGCTTAATTATGATGGAGATCTTTGATTTTTTTGAAACAAAAATCACAAAAGTAGATAGGTAGTTACTAATTAGGTACTAGGTAAGTAGATAACCGTGTTCATAGTGGAAATACGTCTACGTAGGCATCTAGGCACGTTTAAATATGAATAATCAATTTAGGAAGATTGTTGATCAGTCTTACCTGGCATATCTTTAACACCGACTTCGTCACTTCTACAAATATTTGTTTCGTTTCACTCATTTGATTTTGAAAATTGAACATAAATTTTCGAAATAAAACACCAAGAGAAATGAATTTTTTCGAATTTTCTCGATCACAAGTAATTTTGATATTCAATTAGCCGTTAACTGTGATTAGTTCAATGCACATTGCAGGAAAAAAAAAAGAAAATAACAAAAAACCAACCACACCACTCGTATCTTATTGCACTGTAACGGTTTTTATTTACATAACGCACAACATAAGCTTTACAGCATGCTTAGTGAAACTTACGTTTGAACTTAATCCACACCATTCGTGTAATCAATACATCAAAAATATTGTGCGTTGGTATCAACTTTTTTTTAAATCGTCTTACGATTCTGTAATGGTCGCTTGGTTTGAATGTGTTAATCATAATCTTATTTCTCATGTTACTGGTTACAGTGAGATAAGCATTGTGATACGTTCAACTTTATACATATTCCGTAACATAAAATTCTGAACATGTGCTAAACTAGTGATAAGTTAGCAGAATACATCAGACGAATAAATGATAGAGTAATTTGTACTAAATCTTTTTTTTTACACTTACATTAAAATTAATGTTTCGTGAATCTCTAGTGATCTTTAAACATTCACTTTTACAGCTAAACAAAACAAACAAGTAGAAAATTAGGCATATTCTGTTTTACAAAGTAGTATTTTTTTATTGCGTTCATACAATTTGAAAATTATTTTCAAAATCATAAATCAAATCGACTTTGGAGTTATTGTTATTGTTTATGGATTACACAAACAGCTCAAAAAACAACAACATGGGAACAAATTAATGAAGCAACATCAAGTAAATATTATAAATATTAATCAACAATGCAAAACAACATAAAATTACTTTCATTAACAAGATCGCTTAATTTGAACTGAATTTTCTGTATTTTATTACAACACTTAAAAAATTAATTCTAGAAAAAAATCATCAAGAGTTTACATACTGTATAACGAGCAAGCGTACTGCAGTCTCTTTTAGAGACAATATAGGTAAATGACAAAATGAAAAAATAATACAACATAAAAAAGGAACACTGCGGATGAAAAAAGATTACAAGAGTTTTTTATTCTTTTTTTCCGTGTCATATCTAAATCATCAAGAAATTTCAGATGCAATTCAAACCAGTTAGGATTATTTCATCCAAACCAGTGACTTCCCATGCATTCTCTGCTCCATTCCGTTTGACATACCCAACACCAATGAAAGCTACATCGAGTGCATATCATGTGCATACAGCCACCTGGAAAATAATCGTATAAAACAAGATATTTCGTGTTTTGTAGAATTTATTTCAATAAGCTATACCACTACGTTCTGTTGCTGTTCTACATTTTGGACATGGTTTCGTGGTTACACGAATAGCGATATTAGACGCGTCGTCCCACCGAGCCTAAAAAATCGAAAAAGAAATTAAATTTGTCAGAGAAAGATGAACGTTTTATGAAACTCGTCGAAACATACATAAGAAGCTCTAGTAGAATCAGTAACATGTGTAATACCATCTTGTAGAACCATGTTGTCAAATGAATCGCATTCACCTAAGTGGTATCCTTGTAGGCAATTCCGACAAAATACGTACTAATACGAATAAAATAAACATTTTAAATATTTGAAAATAGGTAAATAACTATTACTAGTTTTGATTAATGGTACTTACACCACAACCATTTTGACAAATAACTTTATTACATGTAGAATCAACTATTATTCCTTCCCCGCAACCTGGTTGAGGACATAGAACTCCGCCAACTTTTAATACAACTTCTTCAGTAGCAAATTTTTGATACATTTCGTACTGGAATAAAAGGTCTGTCATTGAAGCCGCAATAAATTTTGAGAATATATATGTATAAATTTTTTTAAGAACCTGTTCTTTGGTTAACAACTTAAAATAATGGCATTCATCAATATAAGAATTATTACATCCAACGGGACAAGATATTGTATATCCTAATTCATCATGCAACGAAAATTGTCTCTCTCGCAGTCTCATCACCGCAAATGTTTTAAAACAATCTATACATGTAACATGGGCATCTTTGCATGAAAACACAAAAACGATATCTCTACACAAAAAAATAAAAATGTAAATAAAAGACAACTAAGAAAAACATTATTTTTAACAAAGATTAATACCTAATTTCTGTGCAAGCTAAACAAGGTATTTCTCTACTGTTGTTTTTGATTTGTTTCAACGGTATAGCACTATCATTTTCTCCTTGACTAACATGTTCTGCACATTTAAAATAGAATTCACCCCATCCAAAAACGCCATCCTGCAATGTATCACTAAAATTCACCTATATCTACAAAGTAAAAAGAAATTTTGTTTGTTAAATGTTCACTTACGACACAATCATCTTGTTCACAATGACCCGAAATTTTATGATTATTTAAAACATCTTCCCATGATTTAGGATCACTATCCAATGTAATAGCTCCACTTTTACAGTTGGAGCAGCGAACTCTCAATTTACCCATTTTCAAACCGTTACATGTATTGCAAAACACATAAAACTGAGCTTTGGTTTTATCCTTCTTATCAACTAATGCTGGAAGCTCTTCATCATCTGATTGTGTTTCATCAAGTATCGATTCGTGTTGTTTTTTTAATGAGGAGGTAGTAGGTTTAGATTTCAATCTTACTGCATGAAGAATACTTTGCTGACCCAAATCACAATCCTAGAAGGATAGTACATTTATAAACGAAAAGTTACTACTATTTGTTTTATTTTTAAATTTACTTCGATAATAATTGTATCTTCTAGCTCTTTTCCAGCAAAAATAATCTTCAATTCCTCGGGATTCGCGCCTATTTTAGGAGCAATGATATCTTTAATGTCTTTGATATGACATTTTGGATCTAAATCAACAGCTAGCGTATTTCCCGTATTGCATTTCACAAAAATATTCAAACTATTTTTCAAGGGAATACTTGTAAAAGAAAAAATACGTATAACATTTCTGAACACGTTAAAAATTAAACTGATTATATCTGTCATTTTTGGTTAACACGATTCACTTTAAAGCATATCAAAAAATTGCTGTAAATTTATTTTTGAACTTAATTCATAAATTCCTTCATTTCAACGATAGCCGCATAATCCAACAACTAAAACATAAATCACGGTATACTATATTCGGAAAACTCTTGGAAAACGTAGGTGCCATTGTAAAGAAATACATATAATTAAGCTATTTAAGGTGAAATATCAAAGCAAATTATCATCTTGAGAAATCGAGAAGAAAAAATTGAATAAAATGACTCAATTTTTTTAAGAATATCAAGATCAAGGAAAGTCTGCGATGTGATAACAAAACAACTGATAACACCGCTTTCATAATCATGTTAGGTAAACGGGTAAATCAAATTATTGATTTAAAAATCTTTTTTTAAATAATTTTTTTATTATATATCCTTTATTTAATTCGTTTACACTTTAAAAATAAGTATGACAGCTAATATCTACGAAATTAAGAATTATAACGAGCAAAAAAATTAAAGAGCGATAATTTATAACTTTTTTGTTTTAAATTGTAACAACACTGTTTAAGATTCTTTAGTTTTTCCTCTATTTTGAGAACTCCTTCATGTTATCGTTTGATTACGATACACAAATTTTTGCTATCGTCCATCGAAACGTGTAATAAAGTAGTGGAAACTGGCAATGGTATCTTCTACTTAGTAACAGCTTTCACGACCATCGGAATCTTTCATCGTTGTAACCGTAATTAGTTGACTTTTATATACTGTGTATAATTACTCTTCAGCTAAATTTCAACGTAAACGACGTGTTTGGCTGTGATTATGAAGTATTTCCTCGCATCATCAAAACGATAGAAAAACAAATGTCTGTCTGTAATCAAAGCAAGTTATATTTGTGTGATAAACCTTCCCAAGTAGGCGAGAATGATTAATTCTTGAGTACTTCTTACTGGTTTGTAATTTTTTTATTTATTATTTATAAATTAGTTTTCGTCTTATTCCATTTATCATATTCGCGTAATGAAATTCATTGAATTTTTTCGAAAATTTCAGCAGAACGATGTACAGATATTGAATGCTGAAGTGAAAAGAAGTAGCAGAAAAATGAAGACTCTTCATAAGAATTCAGCTGGTGTTGAGGACAACACGAAATTTCGTAACTCTACCAAAAATCGTCATTCTGCTTCAGAACGTTTACCCAATGTCAAAAAAACTCCGTTAGAAATCTCAAGCCCTGAAGCTGGAGAGATATGCTCAGATAGTAATAACGACTTGGAATCTATTTCTGATAACAATAGTGACATCGATAAAGTCTTTGAGGACAACGATACGTCATTTTCCAAAATCTCCGAAGTTTCCCACAATGAAAATATAAATAGTGATCAAAGTGCAGCATCGCTTTTAAATAATGGTCATAAATCTTCTAAACGTAGTCATAGAAAAAAGCATGGTTTTGTGAAGAAGAAAAAATCAAAGAGAAAAGAAAAGCGACGTCACGATATCGAAAATTCAATTAGCGATAAATCATCCAAACTTGTCGACAGCTGTAGTTCTTTGGATTCTTGGGATAATGAAAAATCTTCTGCTTATCTTAAAACAGGAATTAAAAAATTAGAAAAAAAGAAGAAGAAGAAGAAATACAAAGAAAGAAATAGTTCCCGAATACAATATGACGACATTTCGAATAATTTTTTCAAAGATGAAAGGTAAGATGATGCTGTTTTTTTCCGTGGTTCATTATTTTCAGAAAAAAAAACATCACGTGATTTGCTAACTCTCGTTCGGACATTTGTTATAATCGATAGTAATAACCGTTAATTTTTAATCCGGTTGCAGATTAAGTATACATGAATTATTGGTTTTTTGGAATCTGTGTAATTGTGTAAAATGAACTTGGTGCTAAATTGAAAATAATCATTGTTCTCATTATAATTTACTTTGCACTATTTGATTGAGTAGCATTTATAACTTTATCTTTTTAAAATCGTTTGCCTGCCATGTTAAAAAATTATATCAGTTGCTATGGTAATGATAGATATTAGTTATCGGTTGTTACGTAAATATTGGTGAAGTATTTCGTGAACGTATATGTTTATTAATATTTCGTATTTATTTCAGAAATAATGCTGAAATTCGTTATCAATATGCGCGTTATGAACGATTGAAAAATAGAAGTGGTAGTATTGAAAGTTACGCTAAATATTCTTCGTATAAACGTGAGAAATATAATAGTCCTGGTGGTCGTAGTCCTAGTAGAAGTTTCAGTGTTCATAAAAGCCACAGCTCGAAACGTTACACTAATTCATATGGTGGTAGTCCGTCGCCAAATTATTTAAGAAGTCGAAGTAGAAGCTTAAGTTGCAGCAGTTATAAAAAGTAATCGCGTGCATCGTACTTTTTATTTTTGCGATTAAGTATATTTAATTTCTTTTTTTTTCGCAGGCGTAATTCTAGTGTTTCTTCGAACGAAATGTCTTATAAAAGGAAATATCATACTCGTAGTAAGAGTCCGAGGCCTTATAAATATTATCGGTCCCGATACAGTAGATCGTCTTCTAGGTTTGTCATTTTGGTTTCTTAAATGAATTTTGTGGTTAACGGCGTTGATGATATCCACTCAACTTGAAAGTATTCTTAATACTTGTTATTATCGTAGTGATAATGTTACAAAATTTTTTCAGATCTACAACATCGAAGTCTTCGGTGAAACGACATCGTCATTTTCCATCTCCTAGTTTATCACCTGTTTCAAGATACTCTCGCAATTCTCGTTACAGTATAGATAGATATTCCTATCATTATAGATCTCATTCTTCGTCGTATAGTTCATCGTACGACAGAGATTATGATAAAAAATCAAGGAAACGTAAACGACGAAATACCAATTCAAAATCACCTTCGGTTGTAGTAGTATCGTCTTCTCCTTCTCCTTCTTTTTCTGCTCGAAAGCGACGAGAAGAAGAAGAAAAGGCCGAATCTATGAAATTCATCAGGGAGATAAAGCCTGATTTCAAAGTCAGCGAAACTAGTTTGTTTGCTGAGCTCGTAAAAGATAAAAATAAACGAGAGTTGGTGCTGAAAAATTTAGCTGTGATGGAGAAAAAGAAAATCGAAATGAGTTACGAAACGTGTAGCACCAGTGATGATCTTAGCGCCGTAGCGCCATCCAGTGTTGTCTGTGTTACTGATATTATCAAAGAAATACCTCTTCCTCCTCAAATTCCAAGTTCCTTTTCTAGCTTTTTAAGTGCGACTCCAATTTCTAAACCGACATCGAAGGGTGTTATTTCTTCAAAAGACACCGTCATTGATCTCACCGAAGCAGATTGCAAAAATCTAACTTCATTCGCTATTCAAGATATTCCAGTTCCTTCTGGAACAGTTCCGGTTGCTCATAACCAAAATAAATCGAAACCAGTGGTTAACGGGAAATTACAAAAGGATTCAAATGAGAAACAACTCGGCAATGGTGAATATAAATTTCGTCCGTTATTTATGTATTGGCGTCGTAGGAAAATCTAATCAGTTACTTTTCAGATAAAAATGAAGATGGTTCACGTACTCCGCCTTTAACGGCCGAACAAATGAAAAAATTTGGTATTCAAAAATCTGCATGTTCTTCTGAAATCCCTGCTATCAATGTGAATTACACAAATTTTTGGCAAGCTTCGAAAAATAATTTTAAAAATTCAAATATTGATAAAAAAGACCCTATTATTGATAAAATGCATCCCAAGAACTGCGATAAAAACAATCCTAAGCAAATAGAAAATGGCGCCATTCATGATAAGAATAATGTTAAGATGCCTGATAAGAATTCGACGGTGCACGTGCGTCCAAGAGTCATTCGAAGAAAATCATTTAATGAAGAAAATCTCTATAAGAATTGGTGCGAACGAACTTTGGAGGTTTTTGAAATCGTCGCTAAAATAGGGGAAGGATCTTATGGTCAGGTGTACAAAGCTAAAGATCGACACACAGGTTTGTGTTTTTATACGTCACTTTTTCGTGAGTATCGTGTAATTTATTTTATTTGGTGTGTTTAGGTGAAAAAGTGGCATTGAAAAAAGTACGCCTGGAAAATGAACGAGGAGGATTTCCCATCACCGCGATCAGGGAAATAAAAATACTGCAGAATTTGAAACATAAAAATATAATAAATTTAAGAGAAATAGTCACCGATAAAAAGGATGTTTTAGATTTTAGAAAAGTAAGCAGAATGATTTTCGTAAAAAATTTTCAAAAATTACTTGTAAAAATGAAAGACGTCATATGTGTCCTTGATTATTCGAAACATCTGTTTCTATATGTCAATAGTTTTTTTTTCGAAACGCACAATCACCAAAAAATTGAGAATTTTACTAATTGTTTATTTATTAATTGTAGGACAGGGGCTCGTTTTATTTAGTATTCGAGTACATGGATCATGACCTGATGGGTCTTCTTGAATCAAACATGGTCACGTTTAGTGATTTACATAAAGCTAGTATTATGAAACAATTACTTGTCGGATTGAATTATTGTCACGAAAAAAATTTCCTTCATCGCGACATTAAATGCAGCAATATCCTTATGAACAATAAGTACGTGAATTGGAAAGTACATTACTTTAGAAAATATTAATTATTTGTTAACGAAATGAACTTTTTCAGAGGTCAAGTAAAAATAGCTGATTTTGGATTGTCGAGGTTTTATTGGCCTGGTGAAGATCGTCCATATACGAACAGTGTAATTACATTGTGGTACAGACCACCGGAGCTTTTACTTGGTGAAATCATTTATGGACCTGCTATCGATATATGGTCATGTGGTTGTATTTTAGCCGAATTATTTCTCAAAAAGCCCATCTTCCAGGTGAGTTTAATTTTGTGTAAAATTCAACGTTTTCTCAATTAAGGGTGATAATTTGTGTACTTTTTTTAATTGTGCGTTTCCAAATTTTCACCAGCCAAGAGATCAGGTAATAATTTTAAAAATTTGTTCACATGAATTCTACGAATATTGCATTAATTATAATTAACAATTTGTTTATGTCTATTTATCGCATACTGTAGGAATTTAATAGAGTAAGATTTTTTGTTATTTATGAATTTTGTTTTCGATTTATTAACCACCAATTTGAACGCTAAATTTTTCAGGCTACTTGTGAGCTAACCCAGTTGGAAACAATATATAAGCTATGCGGTACTCCTAATACATCATTGTGGCCGTCTGTGGTCAATTTACCATTTTGGAGTTCTTTGAAGCATAAAAAATATTATCGTCGTCGTCTACGAGAAGATCTCGGATTTTTGCCAAAACCCGCCTTAGATCTTCTTGATCGAATGTTAACGTTGAATCCTAGTAAAAGGATCAGCACTTCGGATGCCCTTAAATCAGAATGGTTGGCGGATATTAATCCAGAACAGTAAGCGCAGTCCTATTATTTATTTATTGTTGTCAAAATGTAAGAATTGTTTGATGTTTTTTCGTAGAATCGAAATAAAATCCCTACCAACTTGGCAAGATTGTCACGAGTTATGGAGTAAAAGACATAAACGACAAATGAAAGAAAGAATGATGAAAAACGAAGCTATAGATATAAAGTATGTTATCGTGATAAGAGAAATTTCGTGTTAAAAAAAGGTACTAAAAAAGATCATAATTTAGGCGAAGAAAAATAATGAAAGGAGGAAGCGAGATCGTCAAAGTGCCTAAACCCGAAGTAAAAGCGCCGCCTCCGGTACCGTTGGATGAAAGATATTCTCCTGAAGATGAAATTGCTAGTTTAGATTCAACTCCGTTAAAAGACATGCCTAGTCCAATACAAGATGAAACAGATGTGTACAAATACGTCGATAAAATCGCCCATCTAATTTTGAATAATTTACCTCTAAGATTGAAGCACTTAATCAAACTAAGACGCTTGGAGGAAGTGAGTTTTTTAATGTTTTGTAATTGTTTCATATACTGTGGAGTCAAAAAAATAACTCGCGTATGTTAATTTAGGCCGATCCGCAAGCGACTAATTTAATAAATGCGCTGTGTTATGAATTAAAAACAGCTGCGGCTGCTTCAGTGAATAAATTTAATAGCGTTCGTAATCATAACGATGACAGCAATAACAATAGCGTCGGTGGTGAACTTAAAAATATTAATGATTATGATATCGGCGATTACAAAACATTTAGAAAAGACATGTCTAAATTCGATTTAAAACAAGCTGTTTTTTCTCAAGGTATTGCCGAATTCCTTCGTTTTTTCTATCGTATTCTTTTGTATTCGGAGTGATTATTTTTATCTCTTAATCGTAGGATTGGATTTATCGGAGAATGCGAATTCATCTCATATTGAAGCAATTGAAAATAGATCTGATACGGTTGCTAATAAAATGGGCGTGATGATTGGCAATGTCCCGAGAGATGAAGCAGACAGACCTTATATTTATAAGCCTAGAATTCTTGCTACAACCGTTGTTTGTACTACTTTGGCCGCGTTATTGAAATATTACAATTTTATCGCTGCTTCTATCGTTATCATGAGAGCAGTTGACAAGTAGGTTATTATCACATGATCACAAATTTGTCACGTACCTAACTCTAATTCACTGTCATTTTAGGATGAAAAAGTAATCTCATCTGTTCATTCCCAAACTTGTTTCTTCCAATTTTACGATTTCAGAATTGATACAGCTGTAAATAACGTAGGTACATGGTTGAAAAATTTGTACGGATATTTTTTTATTGTTTTGATTTTGTTGATAATTATTTTTTTAAGCGTATTTATTTATTTACTGATCATAAGATCTATGTACCAAATTGAACTAGTCCAATGTTGTTACTGCTGTTATATTTATGGTACTCACAATCAGCGAGTTTCACATTACATCTTTCCCCCCCTTTACCCCATCGAGTATCAGTGTTTTTGGGGATTTATTTTTCATATTTCTAGTTACCAGAGTTTCAAATTATAATTTTTAAATTTTACGACTTCCGCGTTCCTTTTGTTTAAATTTCAATGTTCAAAAATCTGATTTTAAAAAAATTGAAATTACTTCTTGATTGTAATTTTATGTGGATTTGTATGTACTTCTTTCCCTCCGGTATACTTATTTTTTATATTCTTTGTTTCGTCATTACGTAATATATCGTTGCGTAACTAGATTTTGTATTATTTTTTTTTTAAATTAAAGAGCTAAAAAAACGTGAAAATGAATTAGAAAATTAAACAATTTGATCAAATGTCCTCCTCTTTATGTTACGCAACTTTCAATTAATTTTAATTTTTAAATAGTGAATTTTAAGTTGTCATTTTTGATTGAAAGTACATTGTTTTGTGTAATTTTAAAGTTACTGTGTATAATATGTTTTAACGCCGTTATTCCATTTGAATTTGGTACTTCTTTTCAGTACTTCGACATTCGTTACCTTTGTACTTATGCGCCATTTTTTACATTCTTTTTTGTTTGCAATGATTGTTTTATTTATTTATTCTTCGTTTTATTTTCTTCTGGAAAATTATTACAGTGATTTTATTTTACGTATTCATTCTTGAATTTTGTGACGAAGAAATGACGGAGTGTTGATTAGCGTGTAATTTTTCAATTTCTGTACTTCTATGTTACGGTAAAACGAAGGCTTTGTTGAAAATTATATTGTGAAGCAAATGAAACATATCCATCTCCGTAATGAGAAACGCTTTTCATTTCTTTTGTATAACCCTCGAAATAAATAAAAAGTACGTAAATGTTGAACAATTTCATTTATCAAGCGCAGTTGAAGATTTTATGGTATTTGGAAACCCATAAAATTTCATTGATAATTATACGATTCGTGTATGTGATCGTTTCAAAAAATTAAATTGCAACTTATTCATCAACTTCAGATTTCAACGGCAGGAAATTTAGCCTTTTCGGGTGCTTGTAAATCAACAAGGAAGTATATAACTCCGGCTAAACCTATAAATGAAACAAAGGTTTTAGTTGATCAGTAGTACTATGTAGAATTTTGAAATAATCGGATACCCGACCTTCAAAAAGTGAATTGGGTCTATCTGGTGTGAAAGCTTGTTTAGTTCCGTACTCGAAACACCATTCAGCAAACTTCGTAGCTCTATGTAAATATTTAGGATCCTAAAAATGCACGTCTACGTGTACTTGAACAGAATCTATCGTCGATTTTCATTACAAAGCATATCGTACTTTTGTTAATTGGAATAATTTAATAAAGGTATAACCATTTCCGGCCACTCCATGACATAAGCTGTACCCTTTCCGCAATAATCCTCGTTGCCAAGTGACTTCACCAAAATCCTTGGCGATTTTCAAATACTTCTCGTCTTTGAAAACCTATTGAAAAAATAGCAATTTAACCCGTTGGATTGTAAATGCAATAAAGATTTTACCTCATAGGCTAAAGCGACCATGTGAATAGCTCCAGGAGCTCCATGACACCATTGCACTAATTTATCGCCACCTTGGGAATTAATTGACGAGGGGATATTTCGTGAAGGAAATTGTAAGCTTAACACGTAGTCGATAGTGGGTTTAATATAATCATTAACAGTTGATACAGAAATTATATTTTGTTGGTAAGCTAAAAGTAAAGTCTGGAGGATTCCGCAGTAGCCATGGGCAGCTCCAATGTATTCTTTGTTGTGCCATTCATACCGTAATGGTGACTTAGCTCGAGTTGCTTGAGCTAACTTTCGACCAGAATGTATAATGTAGTCAGCAACCTGACAAATTTTCATGAAAATTACGTGCAAAAAACCCTAAAAATTGAAATTAATTTACTTCTTTAATTAAAGAGTCATCGATGCAACAGTTTGGAATATGCTTTCGAATCAACAATAACGCAAATAAATATCCCGCTCGGCCGTATAAAAGTTCATCAGGAGGAGAAGAGCTTTCGTTACACGAAAAACAGTACTTTGAAAATCTCAGCAGCCTGCAACATTCGGTACATTACGATAGGCAAATTTGAATTTATCATTTATTAAAATTTTAATGTACTTTTCTATGCTTAAATCAACGTTATTCCTTTCATGATTTTGTCTCTTATGATATATCAAAGCTGCCAATGTCAGGATACCGGCATTTCCATTTAAAAACGAAATACGGTCGTTAATACGACATTCTTGAGCTGCTTCAAGAATTACTTGCTCCGCTTTCTGTAAATTTTACATCAGTCTTTCACAATAGTGAATTTGGGAATAAAAAAACTTCTTCAACGTTGAACTCACGCATAAAACTTTGCAATTGAATTTATTGCGTTCATGATTCAATAATTTTAGAAGAACGATGCCACCAATTCCGGTATAAACTTTTTCTCCGTACGCGAAAGCATCTTCGATATTTGCGTCAAGTTGAGCATATAAAGCTTTGATGTTAATTTGAAGTTTCTCCAAAAATATGGGAGAAATAGTAACCTGAAATGAAAACTCGATTACAAAACGAAAGCAAAATAATTGAATTGAAAAGTATTGAATATTCACTTCAGAGTTTTCTATCCGAATATTCTCGCTTTTTCCTTCAACATAATCCCCCAGTTCGTTTACGTAAAATTTATCATTCCTGAGTGCTGCTGGATGACTCATACTGATACGATTTATACAAAAATTTGCATAATTATAATCTCATAACAATAATAACGAATTTTATACACTCAATTAACAATTTCAAGATGTTATCTACTTATGTTTTTAAAATACCTGCATATCTCACAATTTTGTTTACTTCAAAATTTGCTATTGTGAAGATGAGAGATCAGAGAGATGCTGCGGTGAATGGTGATTAAAGTTGATGAGACGCTCGAAAACACCCACTGACAAAATTTCTCAAGAGGAATACCAGTCTGATCTATGCGCCACAGCGGTTTGTGTATATTAAACAAAACGTATTTCTCATTTTCAAATTTGAAATTTTATATTTCAAACATTAGACCTTACTACCTTGACAATAAAATAATTTGAAAAAACCGCCTAAAACAACTGTACCTACAGGTACATCTATGCAAAATTACACCATTTACTTAATATAAATTGTGAAATACTTTATAAAACTCCCGTTTTAAAAAATACCCTTACCAAACAATTATAGTGATTTTCCAAAATATCATTTTAAACTTCGAAAACGAAATCATCAAAATACGTACAAGTTACTTCCTCCTTCCTCCTTCAACTCGTCGGTAAGACCGTGATAGTCGGTTATTTTGATTGAAAATGATGATACTGATAACAATTTCTAGTTTGTGTTCGTGTACTGTTTAATTTTACAGAGTGTTCATCTGCAGCGTTTATTATGTTCATAAGATACAGAAGTTCTCATTAATAAAGCGCAATTTGATCTACGAATCGTAATTTCGAAAATTCGTCGTAAAAATGATGCAACAGTACATGAAAGAATTGGAACAGGTAAGATATAAATTTCAAAATCTTGCTGTTTTATTCCTTTGATTTTCGTTATTTCATGTGTATTTGGTTTTGATGTAAACGATTTGTTTTTTTATTCAGAAACCTTTCGATCCAGAAACGTTTGTTGAGAGGTTAGCTTGGAAAATTTTGGAGAACACCAAGGAGAAAGGAAGCTATAATTTCAATGCCGATGTTATGAAAGATGCATTCAATCAATGTATCAAGTGAGATTTGCCGTTTCATCAGAAATTTAAGTATTTATTACTTAGCTTAACTGTTTACCCTTCCCATGTATATAAATTATGTAGGGATTTGATGTTCTTATCACAAAAACAAAAAAAGAAATGCGATGAAATAAAAACTTCTTGCAAATCTGAAGAAAAAATGTTATGGCAGGATCTATCTAATCAACTTCAGTGCAATAAGGTAAATATATAGATGTCGGTTCTGTTTTGCTGCTACGCACTTCTCACTTCACTGATATTGCTATACCGGCAGGAATGTATGAATTCGTTTTATCAACTTGATGAAAAAATCAATTCAGTTGCCGTAAAAGTTATGCATCTCGGAGGTCAGTTAGAAGCTGTGAACATTCCTCGTTCTCGTGCAGTGGAAGCACAAAAATTGATGACTTATTTTGCTGAATTTCTAACTCAGGGTCCTGTACACATGGAGTTGTTTTCTGATCCTCAACGAGTAAGAATTTCATTCACCGTTGTTGCTAGGTTCTACGGTGAATTTAAATATAGTACTGTTTAGTTATTTGAAGCAGCTGATGTTATCAGAAAATTATACTTCATTGCTCAAGAACTCCCGGGGAGTAGGTAATGAAAAATATATTTTGTTTTTAATTTATTCGATAACTCCTTATAAAAAGTATTTTATAGATTTGAAGAGGCAAAAAAGAAAATTGAACAAAAATACGACGAAATCGAACGCGCTTTGATAGAACAATTTGTGCAAGCGCATAATACCAATTCATTTCAAAAAATGAAAGAAATCGCATCTATATTATCTTTTTTCAAAGGGTATTCTCAATGCGTAGATGCTTTTATTGAACAGAGCCAAAAAGTAAATTTCCTTCATCTACATGGTTGAAACAAATGTCAATTCTATATTATGTATTTTGTGAAATGTTTGTAGGGTATTTTGTCCGGAAGAGATGTATTCAATGAGGTGATACCAGCTTGCGAGAAAAACTTCAAAACGATTGCCTGCGTATTCAGTAATCCTGAACAAATTAACGCCAAGTTTGTGTTGAACATCTACCATTTGAAACTACAGGTATTTCTATTCGCTTGTGAAATTGAAAAATTTTCGATTTCAACTTTTATTTGAATTATTTTACAGAAACATATAATTACGATTCTGTCTGATTCGAAAGATAGTGATAAGTATTTAAAAAACTTGATGGATTTATACAGCAAGTATGTACTTTGTATAGGAATTATTTTAAGAAGGAAATTTTATATACATTTCATTACTTTTTAGATTGCAGAATTTATCCGTTAATTTGTCAAAATACAACCTTGGAAATGATCCTACATATTTGCAGAAGTTGACTCAAAATATTTTCCACAAATATCTGGATTCTTATATTGTGTATGTTTGCATTCACTTTTCAATTTAAATTGTACTTCAATTTTAATTTTTACAAATATTTAGAACTGAATTAAAGAATTTAAAAGATAAATGTCAACGAGTGTTGCAAAAATACTATGAATCGAAAGGCCATCAAAAAAAGCAAATAACCGCCAGCAGGTTTGAATTTCATGTATCCATCATTGCCGGAATATATATATTTCTTAAATCGAAACACTTTCATAATTTTCAGTTTTCAAGGTCTCAGACGAGACATTCAAGCGGCTATTGGCACGAGAGCTAATATTAATATTGCTCAAATTGAGGATTACGGTGGAGAAATCTTTTTATCTGAAGAAATTACCATTTTTATACTTCAAGAATCCAAAGAAGCATTCAAACGATGCCAATTGGTAGTTTTTAGTCTTTGTATCATTCTACCTTAACGAAACGGTTTCATGAATTAGTGATTTCAGCTTTCGAATCCCAAAGATTTACAATCGAACGCAATGCAGATATTCGAAATATTACTTCAATATTTGATTTCGGAATACGTGGATTATGCCATTGATTTAGGAATCCAATCTGTGCCAATAGCGGAAAGCAATACTCAGCAACCTGAAATTTATTTTTTTGAAATTGTTCAACAAACCAATATTATTATACATTTATTAGAGAAACTCGTAGCTGATAGTTTATTTCCCTTGATAGGGTAATTTCTTTGTTTTTGAGATTGAATTATGTGATAATTGTTGAATTCGCGTTAAGTGTGCGGTTTTTCTCTCGTTTTATAGTTCGACAGTCAAGCTGGGGGATTGTTTATCGAGGAAAAAAATCATATTAGAACAAACCGAAATGAAGCTTGACACTGGACTTGATAGGTTAGCTTATTCGGTTAAAATTATGGTGTATTAATAGCTCACGATTTTCATGCAATTTTGTAATTAGGTCAATTACCGCAGTAGTTGGATGGGTTAAAGTCTTCCTTCAAACTGAACAAAAAAGAACCGACTTCAAACCTGATACTGAAGGAGATACCGTTGGTTCTGTGGTAAAGAAGAATTATTGCTTTGAACAAAACTCATCAGCGTTTAGATTTTTTTTCTTCTTATTTATGTTTTCAGGCTTGTAAATCTGTTGTGCAATTTATGCGAAAATCAATCAAGTTAATTCAGGAGTGTTTGCATGGAAAAAACGCAGAAAACGTTCTTATAGAATTGGGTATACGATTTCATCGCGTGATATACGATCATCTGTTACAATATTCATATAACTCAGCTGGTAGGTGCCGAATACCAATAATTTACAAGTTTCGTAATTAAACGCGTTTATCTTAGTAAAATAAAAGTAACATCATTATTAATTATTTTAAAAAGAAGAAATACCGCGATTGTCTGTGATGACGAAATTCTGACGAAGCAAATACTTCTGCGCATTCAACATGAATGTCGGTTTACCATATTTCAGGATGTATTCGCGTTTGTACTGACTTACGTATGGATGAGTTTTCAAATATTGCTGTAAAAATTTCCGGTTTTTGCGCTCTTTTCGAATTTTATAAAGCTTCCAATCCTCGTGTTTCTTTTTTCGGTATACAGTAGGAGAAATTTCAGAACTATATCGGCTTAATTGTCTTGAACTGGAAAGTCTGCTTCTTCGCGAGTAATTTTCGTTGCTTCTGCTACTTTCGGAATTTGCGTTCATTGAGGGACGCGATTGTTGATCGGTTGATGGAGGAGATAAATGACTTGTTGAATAATAATTGTTATTACTGGCATATTTACGAGCTCGTTGCCTATCAGCGAAATTGCGAAGTTCGTCATTTACCCTTTCGATTTCAGGGTATTTATTAACAACCGTTACCGTGCAGACATTGTTTTCCATAAGCAACAGTACACTGATAAATTTTTCTCGAGTTCCGATTCTCGTCATTTAATTTATGATTGCTTGGTAAATTTTATTATTTCTAGGAGCATTATGTGTTATTTGCGATGTCAACGAGTACAGAAAATGCATCAAAGAAATAAATTCCAATTTATTAACCACGTTATTTGATACGTTGCATGCACTTTGTAACCTGTTGTTGGTAAAGCCTGAAAATTTGGAGCAAGTTTGCTGCGGAGAAACACTGGTGAGCTTGCTACTTTTATTTCGTGGTAATCACGCATACAAATTTACAAAATATATATATTTTTTAGGTTGTATTGGAACATTCTGTATTAAACAATTTTATTCAATTACGAAGTGATTACAAGTCACAAAAATTATCATCATCTCTAAAAGGATTGATTTCTTGATAAGTTTTACGCTGTTCTTTATTTTACATCGGAGTTTAAACTCGAAGTTTAGCATTTTTCTCTATTGAAAAACGCTTAGAGAATTATTGTGATACATATTTATAAAAGTTGTTTTTTTTGCTATAATTCATATGTATAATGTATTTTAATTTGTTATTTAAGGTTCAACATTCTCAATATTTTTTACGATAAACTGTGCAGTCATAATTTTAAAAATTTTTAGTGGAAGGATGTTTTATAAAAAAAGTGAAGTTTTTTTTGTTTTATTAAAGTTTAATTCCATCGTTGTATATAAACTAAGAATTTTGTCTCACGTCGTTATGAATTATTTCAAATTCCTATTGTGAAACTGATTATTTCATATCATGTTACGAAGTGTTTGTCGTTACAATTACTAACGGATTTTTAATCATAACTATTGGACTAACTAATTTTTATTTAATTTTTTTTTTCATTATTTTACTACGTTTTCACTCATGTAATATGTATACTGTGCATTGCAAACATACAATGAATTATTGAATATTTGAAATAAATCTACAATATGTCTTTACTTTATTGAGAATGCAAAAATTTTGTATTTGCACATCAAGTATTTTCCTGCGTGTACCTTAGATGTTTACACTTTGTACAATATTTTAAATTCATCAGAGCTAGAAATAATTTCATGGTGAAATTACACAGATGAAAAATGAAAAAATAAACGTGGGTTTCTAGTAATTGAGAGCATCACTTGACAATACGAAGATCCTCAACTTGTAAATAGGTACTATTCAATGAGATAAAGTTGTCTAAATCGTGATATTAACCGGAAGGAGGTAATTAATGGAGCTTCTTTACATTAGCACTATTACGTTCGTCTAATTTAACGAGCAATGTCAAAAGTTGACCAATCGAAAAAACTTGTTAATTGTATACGTTTGACGATGAAAAACATGTAGGTCCGATGTACTGTTACATATTAGTAGTTTTATGAACTATACAACTTAATAATTTTTAAATAATACGTTGTTTTTAATCAGTAGAGTAGGTGTCATTTGTTGAGATGAATTTTCTTTTTGGATCCAACAGTGGTGAACATACAATTGTAACATAAAGTAATGGAAGTTGTATTTATTGGCCGATGTGTTTTTTTGATGAAACTTTTTATATTATATAATTTTAAAATTTTATTGTTTCGTGTTTTCTTATTATTATTTTCATTTTTTAAATATACTTAATGTTGCCAGAGAAAAAAGTTTGTAATTATGCCGTAATGAAATCAAGGTGCATTTTTTATCGCGCAAAATTCATAAGGTACCGCATAAACAATTTAAAAAATATAGTGTGCCCGACCCAGAATTGTTGTGATGTTTCAATAACAGATGATAATTATGAAGTATATAAATCCGATTCCAAATTTCGCGCAAGTTTGTACGTTATAATTATTGTGTCCATTAAAAAAAATGAATTTAGATGTTGCTGCTTGAATTAGATTGTTGAGATGATTCATTTTTCTAAAATCGTATATCAATATTAAGAGACTATGGATCTGAAATTTTAACATAATTTCACTTTTTGTGTTAATATTTTGATTTTAGGAACAGTGAAGAGCGAGCTAATTGGGTGAAAACATCATAGTTTTATGCTAAAATGATTTCCTAGGTAACACCGGTGCAGCTTTCAGTTTAGTTTTAAGTAAAGCGCACTGTGGGTTATCTTGAAAGTCATTTGGATGTACTTCATCTTCCGATTATAAATATCTCATATGAATTCAACATCTAGAGGGGAATGCTACGAAGATTTCAATTTTTGTAATTGAATTTGATTACGTTTTATGGATAGACAAGTGTTCATCGTTCATCCTTTTCAATAAATTTGAATCAGGAAATACGTATATTTGACTATTAGTATTTCGAATTATCATAGGAACCATTTTTCAAAATGGATTACTATTAATAGACGAACAAAAAAATGGCGTGCTCTAATTTTTTTTATAATTAGTTTTAAAATATATTTTTATTTGTGTTTCTGTTTTTGAATTACGGTCTTATACAGGTGAAAATCTCAAAACGATTTGTATTCTGTCGTCACCGTAAAATAAAATTTTTGAACATTCGTTCATCACCAATTAACTTTTTTTTTGAAATGAGCTCAGAAATCTTGTGAAAAAGTTAAAGACGAAAAAACAAAAAGTATTTCTCTGGATTGTGGCTATGGCTACTACGAATATACGGAGTAGCGAAAATATTGTTATAACGTGCCATTTTAGAATAATTTACATTAAAAGAAAATCATGAAGATTGACTGAAATAAGAAATAAAAATAAAAGTAATTTGTAATTTTCGATGGTAATTTCGCGTCTCATCATTTTTATCATTTTCATTTTTGGTAGGTTAGGTAGGTATCAAATTTTATTTTCGGCCGTCAGGTGTCAGGAGCTGAGGAGTGTACGAGTACGAAGAAATTGAAAGTGAAACAACCAAAATCAGCCAATCACCGAGGGCTATTGCACAACGTTGCAAACGTGAAATCGCTTTAGCATCAAGTCAAGTTAAAGCGTGTGATGAAAATTTTCTTATTTCTTGAATTGGGAATTGGCGCTATTTTGTTCCTTTTTGATATAAACTATTTTGTATTTTGGTCTTCAATTACAAAGTAATTAGTCGTATTATCATCTTCCAACTTCCGAAGTATGAATTAGTGATTTTCTTGATTGAATGTTTACTGCTTCTTCAGTACATAACTACTTGATTACAAGTTTCGCTTGAAGATCAGTTCTTGTTAAATATGGCTGCTAAATTAACGCAAGGATGCATTGCGGTATGTTAACAAATATGTTTACTTTGTATGAACATCAATTGATATAATAAATAACATAAGCTGATCGATTGTCTATATATTGTAGGCAATTATGAAAGGTGATACAATTCAGAATCCGGTGGTCCAATTTTTGGTTAGTATTGGATACAATTCGGAATTAAGAATTGAGATTTTTGATCAAGATTATAAGTGTTTGTTACATTGTTGTAGAATCATAAAAGAATTTCATCCGGGTCAGCACCTGATCGTTACAGAGTGATTATTTCGGATGGTATTCATTTTAACACTTTCGCAATGTTGGCCACCCAGCTGAATGATAGAATCACGAACGGAGAGTTGCAAGAGAATAGCATAATTTGTTTGGATCAGTATGTATGCAGCGATTTACCATGTGGCACAGGAGCAGTAAAGTAAGCTATTACGTGGTTAATTGCGGAATAATGTGTTCAGAAATAATAATTTTTGAAATGTGCGAATACTTAGGAAAGTATTGGTGATTTTAAACCTATCCGTGTTGGTGAAAGGGGATAAAGTTGGCGCTAAAATTGGTACGCCAACGAATTACGAAAATAATAGCGACAGCACCCAACATTCTGCCACTCCTGTTACAAATCAAACTTCACAACTTTCCACTCCTAGTTATACTCCGTCTCGACCGGCCGTCTCTTCCGTTGTGTCACCAATTAAAAATGGTATTACATGTTTGGAAGTTTGTACTTTCAAATGTTGCGAAACATGTATCTCATTTGATTTTTTTTTGTAGGTTATAATAGAACAGCAGATACATCATATCTATCCAGTATGGACGCTCCTAAAAACGTAGTCGCCATTGTGGGCTTGAATCCGTATCAAAATAAGTGGATTATTAAAGCTAGAGTGGTGTCAAAAACGAGTATACGAACCTGGTCGAATGCAAGATCAGACGGTAAACTATTCAGTATGGATTTAGTCGATGAAACAGCCGGTATTAGAGCAACTGCTTTCAATGATGCATGTGATAAATTTTACGACATGATGGAAGTATGATATTTGTTTTTCAAATGATTTTCGCTTATTGATTACTTTCTAATGATTTTTCTTTGTTCAGTTGAACAAAGTGTATTACATTAGCCGCTGCGCTATCAAACCAGCCAATAAAAAATTCACGTCCTTACCTCATGATTTTGAGTTGACTTTAAACTCGGATTCTCAAGTTGTGCCTTGTACCGATGACGATAGTTCTATTCCTCAGTTGCAATTTAATTTCACTCCTTTAAGTGCTTTGAAAGATATTGCCCCGGATAGTACTGTCGGTAAGTGAAATACCTATAATGTGATAATAAAACGCATTTTCGTATTTATTTTATTTTCATTTTATGTTTTCAGACATCGTGGGAATCTGTAAATCAGCTGGCGATATTCAAAATCTAGTCGCCAGATCAACGAAACGAGAATTGAAAAAACGAGATATTATCCTGGTTGATCAAAGCGACGCATCGGTGGGTGTTTTATTTGCGAAATTTCTATTTCCTGAGCACGTTGCTATTATAACGTTATTTAAATCAATAGATAACTGTGGCGCTTTGGGATAAACTAGCCGAAGACTTCGATGGCTCCACAATGCCAGTTGTGGCTATCAAAGGAGCTAGAATTACAGAATTTGGTGGATCTAAATCGGCATCAATAGGTCAATCATCGGTGATGCAAATAAATCCAGATATCTCGAAAGCGCATCAGTTGCGAGGATGGTTCGATTCTCTCGGCGATGGTCATGAATTCAATAGTATATCGAACAGAATAGGAAACGACGGTAGATTTTTTGTAATATTTCAAATTTTTTTCTCAAAGTTGATTTAATTTTGTTGCTAAATAGCTGGCAGTAAACTTTGGACATTAAAAGAAGCTTTGATGAATCAAGTTGGTAGTCAAGACAAAGCTGACTACTTCAATGTTGAAGCTACCGTGATGTTTATTCAATCTGATAAGGCTATCTATCAATCGTGTCCTACTCCTAATTGCAAGAAGAAAGTTCGTTTATTGTTTTTATTCGAATGTATACGCAAACAGCAGATTTTTAAATTGTATCATTTCAGGTCATTGATCAAAATAACGGATCATTTCGTTGCGAAAAATGTAGTCAAGATTTTCAAACTTTTGAATATAGACTCATGTTAAACGTATGTTCATTTGAACTAAGATTTCAGTTGATACGAGTGAAATTGAAAATCCATTGATTGTAGGTACAAATATGCGATTGGACGGGAAATCAATGGGTTTCAATGTTCCAAGAACAAGCAGAAACTTTACTGGGAGCCACCGCCGCCGAAATTGGCAGTAGTCGAGACGACGTTAATGGAAACTACGAGAATTATTTTCGCAAACCGTTATTCAAAAGTTTTACGTTTAGGTTGAGAGCAAAAATGGATACTTTTAATGTAAGTTATGAACTGACTTTTTTCGCTGTATTGCTAAATTTTGTGAACGAATCCCTCCGTAATTCAATTTTTCTACAGAATGAAAATCGATTAAGAATGACTGTTATGAATCTAAAGCCGATAGACTATAAAGAAGCATGCAAAAGATTGATTAATGAAATTAAAACATTATCTGGAGTTTCAATTGCCCATCGATAATCTGAAGTCACATTTATTGTAGTAAGCGCTATATTATTTATTATTTTTATTAATCTTTGTTTACATCTTTCTTCAAATTACGATGATATCCGTATATTTTTGTTTATATTTGTACTTTTTAATGCATATTTTGAATGATCGTAAATTTAAAAATTCGGCGAAACTTACATATAATTGAAACAGAATATTCTTCATTGTAATTATTACGAATTTATTAATGAATGTTTTTCTTATCTACTGTTTTACTCTTTGTCTTTTGAACACCGTGATCAACTCTACTAGAATTTGTTGAAAGCTTTCCCTTCACTAACGCTTATATAGAATTGAAATGGAGCGTAGTAATACGCGTGGGTGACCAGCTATTGGACAAAGTGACATTCGATAACTGTCAAAAGTTGACGTTGATCTTCGTACTAAAAAAGAATTACGCAGATTAATTAGCAATCTCTCTTTAAAAAAGAAAACACCAAGTTGAACTTGTTAATAAAAAATCCAATTAACAAACAACACAAAATGGATAATAAGAAATTACGAACAATGAAACTGAACAAATCGTAACTTAAATTATCGCGCATAAAAACATTAAAAATAATCTTTATACATATCGATGAGATCGTAAAGCGTCGTGCTCGAAATTCCTCGGCGCTCTTTAATTTTCCTAGAGAAATATCGACATTTTTTATACGGAACATTGAAAATTCAAAATCTCATTACACGAAATCTTCTGCAAGTTGTGAATCGCTATCACCATTTAATTTTTCATCACTACTGAGAAGAGATTCTTTCATAGGTTGCATGCTCAAGTCGTCATTCGAGTAATGCTTATTTTTGTAACTTTGATCGGTTACCAATGAAACGGTTTTTTTCTTTCGAACGATCACATTTTTGATTCCGTTTGCCGACGAATTATTCAATCTGATATGATTGCTCGAGGCGTCACTTTTGAACGGCGATGTATTATATTCGTCTCCTAACATGGGCGAAACTTCGTTCACTTGTGGTAACATCGCAGTTTGAGATGATCGAGTTGCCTAAACGATAACGAGTAATTACAAAACGTACCATGTATTTGTAAAAATTACAAAATCTCAACGCTTACTCGTCTTTCCAAAGCATATGTTGAGCCTGTGACTGTTGAAAAAACTTGATTACTTTGAATGTCACGAAATTGATACCATTTACGTTTGATCTGAACATGAACCTGGAAATACAATATGATTTCAAAATACTTGAATCAAGTAATATCATCATTCCGATTTTCAATGGAAAAAAAAGTTAAGTGTTGTTGAAAGCTACGTTTACATGTTATAATTTTCACAAAAATTAACGAATTTTTAAAATTTGAATTATGATGAGATATAATCAAACATAATATACCGGGTGTCTAATTGATCTTAGCCACCTCGTAAGTTTTTTTGTTTTTAATTGCAAGTTGGTAACATTGTTTACGTAACTTCATGTGTAGTAATCAACGTTGCCAACCAAAAATATTACCCGAAAACTCCAAAGCGGGCTAAGATAAATTAAACAGCCGGTATTCAAATTTCTACTAGAACTTCGTTCCTTGTAGTTCACGAAGCTTTCGAAAGATATCGCGACGGTATCCTTTAGATAATCAAATTATTTACAACAAAAATGGCAAACAAAAATAATCGAATTCGTGAACTTTCTGTAACACTTATCGTCGGTAAAAATAGGCGAACTGTTCGTATAAATTAAATTAAATTAAAAATCGCTTCCTACTTACTTCGTTGTTCAAAAAACAAAACAAACACGCCACACATAGTCCCTAAAAAATGAAAATGAAAATTAATCATCATCACTCAATTTTTAGGGCGGGTTAGGTTATTATTCATCAGATAAAAACGGGAGATGAATCAATTCTAACGTAAGTTAATTAAATCAAATCAGTGAATATCCTATTTAATTTCATATGGAAAAATTGCAGACAGACATGACAATAACGGTGATAAATTTTCAAGGATAGATCGTCTAGTAGCTAGTTGTATCGATGATGAATCAGTATGCAAAAAATTAGCAATCAAGTAGCATAGCTACGAATTTTGTAAGTAAAAGATATGGTGTATCAGGTTATCAATTGCTAAGTATTCAATTATTCAACTCCCAGTTTATAGAAACAATACTTGTATGGAATTTGTGCGCGTAACCGTATTTTTAATTTCTCCTAATCATTTAGTAGGTAAGTAGAAGTACTAAGTAGGTACTTGGGTAGTGTACAATGTATACATATGTAATGAGATATACTCGATTTTACAATATTGTATAGATCGTGTTCAAAATAAAGCAACTATCAAAGTTGTCTTATAAAATTGTTTTGTGAAATCTTTCCAATTCGATAATAACTATTTTTGATGCATTTTTTCCAGCAAAAAACCAATTTAAACCTATCAACAGAATATAATAATATGGTCAAGTTCAAGTATTAGGTAGCGAATTTGAGTAGGTAAAAGTACCAATATTGTTGATAGGAAGCTCGGTAGAAATTAAACTATTTTAATTATTCACTTCCAATACGCATCAATCAAAAACCCACGTTACCTTACCCAATCCATACGCATATAGCGAAACACCAAGATAAATTATCTACATGTTTTCGCTCAATACCTAATTACCTACGACTACGAGTACGTAAGTTGATGATGATATTATTACATACTTGATACGAGGCGCTAACTGCCGATAATATTTCATGTCCTCGTTCCCAAAATTCATCATTTTCAGGACGGAAAAGTATTATCATGTAATGCAACCCTAGCAACGGTACAAGAACAAACGCCGCTCGAAATACTTTTATCAGTTCATTTCTGTTCTGACCTTGACTAGTATTTGTTTTTATCTTCAACAATAAAACCCGCAATATGCTGACGAGGAAGACTAAATTTATGCATAACGATATGACCACCGGAATTATAAGTATGTGCGAATATGAGCTTTCGTGGATCCAGCAGCTGTAAAACGAGGATTTGCATGAATACCTAATTATTAAATCAACTTTTCGATATGTAAAGATATTTGCATATTGTGAACCCTACACTTGATTGAAGCAGGTATACGAAATTTTAAGAATGCGATTCTATTATATTTCAAACTACGCGATAAATTTTTAGCTTCGACGAATTTTTGAATAGCAATTTTTACGGAGTTCAAACAAGCGAGGTGTGTAAGTTCATTTCTACGCGATCTTGCTCTCCCCGAAAGCGATGTTATGAAATATTGTCGAAATATTTCTACTCAAGTTCACAAAATAAATATATGAAATTTCCATTACACCGGAATATTGAAAATTGTCCAATTTTTAAAATTTTCCTTTCATATCAGCTGAAAATTTTCCGTTTTCCAAGGTACATAGGTGAACTATAAAACTGTCATTTATCAAGTAACTATGTCAACAAAACTGGAACGTTTCCAAACGTGAATTATATACATGAGAATTCGATTTTTAAATATGAATTTGTAGCCGACGAAATTTTACAGATTACATGAAACACTTACTCTCTATTATCGCCATGGAGTAACCTCGAGGTCGCGTAACTGGCGATTACAATTAACGGAATAGCCCAGCCAATCACGTACACATACTTTAATAATTTTTCTTCCATTATAAAAGCGAAAGCTAATAAGGAATGAAGGTAAAATCCTTCACAAAGCATCCAAAAGTAATTGGTGAGCATGAAGTAATGCGTTACAATGAATATAGATTGACACCACACCTTGAACAGAAAATCATAACAACTAAAATCTCGAGTTATGATTTTGAAATTTCAGCTAGTAAAGTTTTCACGAATGGTGATTGCGAATAAAAAATTTCAATTACGTTAAAAGCGATTAGTAGATAAATTGTGTTTCGTACATAGGTGGAATATGTTGGCCATTTAATGATTTTTCTCAATCGAATGAAAAGTCCGATGAAAATTTTTATCGAGTTTGTGTTTCAATTCATTTTAATTTTATGGCAAATAAATAAAAAGGGGTGAGTCTATTTAAAAGAAAAATTAAGATTGGATTTTGAAATGAAAATGTTTTCTCAGTGATAATCAGCAATTTGTATTCCACATTTCCACTTTATATGTTTTCGAAATCAAGCGATTCTTTTTCTCGTACGTGCTTTTAGTTTTATAACATATGCCTTCATTGCCTTCTGGTGCTTACGTTCGTTTCGCTATTTTTATAACTCCAGATTTTTTACAACACAAAATTCATTTCTAAATACAATTTTTAGAAACATTTAGTTTATATCTAGTTTCAGTGAAACAAAATTGGTGGTACCTAAAGGATGCACGTGTGCCGATCGTCATAATTTCAAAAAAATTGTGTTCAGTCATCTCTTGGTTTTTGTGAATTTCATTTATTTGAAATTTAAAATATTAAAAGCACAAAAACGGTAATATTTTCATTTTTGTTTTTAAAAATATGATTTAATTTTTTTCAAAATATAATTATACTTACTCCATTTTCAGTTATAACATCGGGAAACGGAACTACAGTGAAATACCAAATTAACCACAGCAAATTGTTGATCGAAAATGATAAAAATAAATTAATATGTAAAATATTTCTTGTACAATGGAGTGCTCTGAAAAAGTAAAAATTGAAAAAAAATAAGTGAGATTCTGCGACAAGTGATTTACAAGTAGGTACCTATCTATCATAATGAAATTCTACAATTTGTTTTATTTGATTAAGCATAGGTATATTTTTAGGAATTTTGATTTCTTATAATCAGTGTTGAAATATGAGTACATCATGGAAATCTTTCTCAACAATGGATTGAAGAAAAGATTAAAATTCGTGTAATACAGGAGAGAACAGCGACTGTACAAAAATTTGTAACATGTTTTTTCTAACGAACTTAAAATACCTTTTTATGTGCAAGTTCCCAAATCCAGGTAAACTTTGTGTCTAAGTATTTTTTAACTACGATAATTGAAATAACTTTTACGAAATTTCACTCATTTACGAGGTCAGATTTTCTACATTGAGTCTCATTTTTTATAACCTCATTTTTCACTTTTCGTTTTTCTCAAATTAAACAACATTTCATATTGCTGTTTCATTTTTTCATCAAATTTCATAGTTGAATAATTTTAGTCCATTCGAACATACTTTTGTTAGTTATCTTCAAATTCCATGTATACCACACCGCATATCAAAGTTCCCAAAATCTAATTCAACCCGTCAAATTATCCCGCTACTTTCGCTTAAATGACCACAATTGATAAATTAAAATTTACATCCTGCATATGAACAGATTCCAAACCTCCCCGTCTACTTCATCAAATAAAATACCTTCTGTTTCGATTTTTTTTTTTATTAAAAAAAATACTCGTACTTTTATTTAATAAGCGATCACAAGTATACGGCAAATAATAAATTGAACAAAAATATGCTACGTTGATCCCATCAAGCAAAAGTCTGGGGAATAAGTGAGCTGAATTTGCATAAACATAATAAATATATACATGCGTATAAACTGCTAGTTTACTAAAAGTACCTACTACATTTTTCGGTCAAAAAAAGTATAGGTATAACTAGAAAGTTATACGTCAAAATTCCATGTAAAACAGCCTACTAATACGGTAAAGTTTCTGGAATAAAATAGTCGCAATGTTTCCGCAAGCGACATGAATTCAGACAGCTAAAAAATACGTTTTAAAAATTGACGAAAAAATATGACGAGAAATACTAGCTTTGACAGCTTTTCATTCCAGCGACTTTTGTAATTTAATTTTTCAACTTTGTCGCCGAAACGTATCTAATGCTGGTATTTCATCATGCCAAATTTTCTTTTATGAAATACTAGGTTTAACACAGGATATCGGAGTTGAAGAAGAAACCTATAGTTCAAACAACGTTCGATTTGGGTTACTGGTGATCAACTGACTTCATTCTTATCAGTTTATTAGTGATAAGAATTGAATCATTTGTTGAATAATTTATGTTTTATGGATCAAATCAAGATTTTACTTGCATCAAGTAAAAGAGTGTAAGTAAAGTATGTTATTTAGCTAGGAAGCCTCCTTGATGGCTCTGAAAGTAAGTTCAGGTACTTTTAGGTACAGTACATCGTTGCATTCATGTGAGCAGTGTTTTGTATTGCGAACATTTCAATTATTTTTACAAAAACTCATTGACACATGTCTTACCATATCCATTTATATTACTCATTCGAATTACGAAAACAAAACAAATATATTTTACCTGAAGTATGCTAATATGATGATAGACAGGAGCAATGCCACCAGTGATAAGAAGTATCCAGACATGTAAACCCAATTTATCGTTTTTCTCCACTAGAAAAAAAATCACATTGCATTAAATTTTTTCAAAGCAACATCATTATAAAATAAATTCATAGATACGCCGTAATAACGTAAGCTACTTTGAAAATACAATTTATAAATTTTTTTGGCAATAGCTCAAAATTACTGTTTTTTTTTTACATTTTCTTCGATAAAAATTTTTTCTTTAGACTTTACAGCGGGCTTTTTCGATTCAAAGTTTTCGAAAAGATATTTTACTTAAGTTAATTTTGTTAAAAATCTATAAATCGCTAAATTTCCCAAACGACATCTCCTGGATAGGCTATACCATAGAGTAGAGATAAATCTGAATGAAAATTTAATGCGAAAACTCAGCTGAGAGATTTTTATTAAACAAAACTCCTTTCCTTTCTTGCATACGACAATTTTCCGTTTGATACATAAAGTTTTGTAAACTGGAAACGAAAAAAGTTTCACGAATTAGGCCTATTATAAGAAACTAGCATTTAATTTATGTACCTACGTAAATTGTCGTATTAATAATGACAGCGTTGAAAATCGTTATACTTATACGTAAAAGGTACGGTATGTAAATAAGCATGTAAAAGCATTTCATCAACTCTTCCTTTCAATGAAAAATGAAAAATGAAAATTAAGTTAAACGAAACAAATCGTAAAGTAATGAATGTTATTTCGTTATCATCAAAAAATCATATAACAAAGCAAGATTCATAACGCTTGACGTAATTTTAACTAGGTGGTTAGCGAAAGCAAAACGATGGAAATTTTGTGTCATGTTGTTTTGCCCATTTGCCCTATTGGAGAATGACAACTGATGGTGACTACGGTTTCCCAAAACATTCCTTGGTATGTCTAACGAAATACGATTCTACTTATAACCGCCTCATTATCACAGAGTGAACTTATTTGTTACCGCAGAAATCAGTGATTTCTAATTTACGAGTTTTTATATTTTTGCTGGCTCGTAACTAAAAAGAAGTATAAAAAGTTTGCTGTCTTTTGTATATGTCATAAACGCTTTGGGGCTTTGTTTCACGATATATATTGAAGATGAATTTCGCACCGAAAGAAATTTTCTAATAACTTCACACTCTGGAGGATTTGACGGTAAATTAAATTTATCTTCGTTAATATTATAAATATATTATATTTTTTCTTCGTGAGACGTCATCCTGTCGTTATTAAATTCTTATCACCGAAACTAGTTTATGAGGTAATAAAGAATGATAATTTTCAAACAATACTTATCTGAAAATAAGAATTTACTACTGAGAAGCAGATATTATTAAAATAAAAGCGTAATTTTAATTAATTGCGTTTCAGTTTGCCTTGAGACACATCAAAGGAAAATAAAAATTTTACGTAGGCTTAAGTCGCACGTTTTTTTTATTTTCGTTTGTTTCCTTCGTTTTAGTTGTAAGACAAAAAATTTCAGTTCCTATGGTCACATTTTTAAGCTTTTCAAAAATTGAAAAAGATAAGCCGAAAAAATGAATAATTCATGAAGTAAATATCAATTTTTAAGAAACATAAAACCGGTCCCTTAAGTACAAACGATAATTGAGAGATCTCTTACATACAATGTATCCGCTTAAAATTTCAGCTCGCTTAGATGACTAAAGTGAAAGATGAGAATTTCAACGAGACACCTATTTAAATAGGCTCTAAAATAAAACTTGCTTTTCGGCGACGGAACTGAAGCGAAAACTTTTAGAACGACAATCGCCCATTTCAGACAACTTAAACGAAAGTGAAAATCAAAAATTAACACTTGTATTTGGGTAATTAAGCTTAAACCGTCTTTGCTTAAATTTCAATTAGCGCCGTGTGCTTTTTTAGAATGGTTTAAAATTAAAATCTCACTTGATATTATTCAAGTTACAAACCAAACATGTAAGAGTGGTTCGACACCCATTGAGTCATATGTTCGACTCATTAAATTCGCAGATTAATGTATCATGATAGTGGAAAGCTTGCTCGTATTCATCTATATTTATGAAGCATGGTTTCATATACAAAAATAATATAAAAGAATTATCGCCAAAGGCTTTGCAAGGATTTTGAAATGTACCCCTAAAATGTGGAAAGTCCGGGAGAAAAAAACGTGTTTAAATGGAAATACATGTCAGTTGTCCGAATTTATTTTTATATATGAAAGTAGGATGGTATATACCAAATACCAATCCCAACGGCTACATTGTATGACTAATAGAATAGGTACTTCAAAGCTTCATGTCATTTACGAATTTAACGCATGAGCATATTGAACGCCGTTCAACGAAAACAACGTTCCATTGCGCCTTAGGTTAATTAGATTAGCAAATATAAACAAACGCCTTCGTATATTTGAGAAACATAATTTTACCACTTGTTAACCGATTGGGAGGTATTCTCTCTGAAGGTGAGTTTTGATTTTTTAAACTTCTTACTCAAAATGTTTTCAATATCAAGTTACTTACGAGTGTGTTCATGGATTATGTAGAATATGTACATAGGATAGACTACTACTACTACTACTACTACTTCATCATACTCTACAAAAATCGTTCGCACCGTGTATCTGTCTGTATGAATAATTACTAGTATTTATTTAATTGGAAAATTTTCTCGAAAATTTATCTTTTATTTTTCAGAACATTGTCTAATATGTCAAGCAGAACAAATTTCAGTAATTTTTTTTTACATTTTTTCATTTGACACTCCGATAGTGCATGTTTATTAAAAAAATTAACTTAATAGGTATAGGCTACACATTTTTAAAATAGAATTTTCACCACAAATATTTTTTTTAATCGTTGTGTCCTATATACTATAATGTATGTATATGTAGATTATAAAATATTTACATTATAATCACTTAACGATGACGCACTTTGGTTGCTTCTATACATTTCTTTTTAATTATATATAGTTAGTCAAGTTACCGCAGTAACCATTTTGTATACCTCACCAACTTATACAAAAATGTCCTTATATTTTTATTTCAACACGTTTTGATTTAGGCTATTTTACAAATTTTACAAATTGCGTTGCAGTTGACCTTTTTGAGGAATTATTTTATTTCGTCGTTTAGATCGTTGACAAAGTTCAACATCTGTCATCTAAGCCGTAAAAGTTCGAATTAAAATTAAGCACGAAATTCTTTTATTCAGTGTAACAAGATATCACCGTAAATTAAAATTCACCCGTCAACAATTAATGTCTTGTTTCATCATCACTGTAACCCCATTCAACGTAACGAGCTAGACAAGAAGTCGTGTTTTACTTAAACGGGTGTTTAAATTAGGCAGCGCTGTAATGAAGACCTTTTTTTTTTATATTCGAGGTGTCTTGAGAAAAAAATTTGTTAATAAGTTAAATAGTACGTTTTGAATGGTGGAACTGTGGAAGGAAGGTAATTTTGTTATTCCTCGATCTTATCACTTATTTTGTTATTTCGTTAAAGGAAAAAAATTACACAAAAAACATCCGATTGAAAAAAATGCTCGACTTTCCAAAAACCATAAAATTGACTACCATTTTTTTCAATTTCGTGATTCATTGTAAATCTCGAATCTAAATAATTTGAAATTTAAATACTTCGAATTGCGCAATATCCTTTTTTTCTAATTTCTCAATTTGAAGAAAGGAAGCAGTCAATCGGAAATCAAAATTAAGTCAAAAATACTCGCTATAAATGATGATATTTCAACTATTTTTTGGTGGCATTTTTCAATTATTTTCCAGTAAAATTATCTTTAAAAATGGTGGTTATTTTGTTTCACGTTGTTTTCTCGACATTGTAACGCTTTTTAATAGAATTGTAAAATTAAACAAATAATATGTACTTCAAAAATGTACATTCTATAAAACATTAATTGTGATTAACCTATCAATCAATTTTTCTTTACTTACAATACTTCACAGTGTAAGTGCAGGTACCTATATGTATAATTAAATAGGTATGACATGTTGTGGAATTTTCGTAAATAATTAAAAAGTATTTTATCGAATTCTTTTTAAATCACAAAATGATGTTGCCGGTTGTCACTAAAAAATGCACAATAATAGAACAATTTTACATTATAATGCTCTGTCAGAGGAGAGATTTCGAACGAAGATTTTCAATTTATTCATCGTACTTGGCTTTTTGAAGAACTACTTGTGAATGCATGAAATTCGCGACAAATAGACTTCTCGAGAATTGTATTATCTGTTTTTCGATTAAGTAAAAATGTCGACAAAAAAGTACATCTAAAAGATGCTTAAATTTACAAACGTTTCGTGTTTACAAAAACTTGTTAACTGCGGCAGCCGCCGTTCAAGACGATGAGAAAATGAAAATTTCTTGACAGCTTTTCTTTAATAATAATTTTGAGAAATAAGATCAATGAGAAGAGAAAACTAAAACACGTGCTTATAAAACTTCAAATTTAACCGATGATTGTTGTATAATTTCTATCATTTTTATCACGCTCCAATTACGTATTTTTTTCAGCTTTTAGAGCTCAAACATAATAAATACTTAACGTTTATATGCCCTACGAGAGTAAGAAAGTAGGTATCTATTTATGTTCAGCTGAATCTTTATTAATTAGTAGGTATCCAATGTGCACCTATAATATAGCTATAGCAATCTAGTCCCCTAGTAACTAGTATCTAAGTATCTTATCTACTACTCGTAGTATCTATACATATATCCAGCTCGTATGTTTTCATCGGTACACACTACACATGTTGAACGGCGTCGAATATTCCTCGTGGTAATAATCAACTTTTCGGTATTCTATTAGTTAATGAAAAATTTATTTTTCAATTAACTAATTCGGACATGTTTTCTAATTAAATTATAGGATGAAATACCAAATAAAGCAAAAATGTTTTGCGTATAAATTTAAAACAACAATAAAATGATCTCAATAACGTTTGTAAATGACGTTGCTGGTCCATTGTACGTAGGAGAATGCCGATACGTAGATTAAATATCTCTTCAAATTAACAACGACATTTAAAATCAATTGAGGTATGAAGAAGCTAAATATTCATAGTTTTGATGAAGTTGTTCTATTTGAATAAAAAACTGGATAGAGCAATTATTAATTTGTTTTTGATACTTACAATAAGTGGCAAGTGCACTAATGAATGATAACGTTTAATGACGAACATTCAAAACACCATTGTAACGATTCAGCGAGATGATGCAGAACCGAACGAAATTATTTAATTATTATGAACTTGATAGAATGCGAGAACGAAAAGAAATATTTGAAATTACTATATTTTGCAGCATATCGTATCGAAGATAAAGAAACACATCGGAAATTTTGCTATACGAGCTGATTCTGCGATAATTTTTACAGTACTAAATGAAACATGAGAACCGAAGAAAGGAAAAATTGAAAGCAATGGTGGAGATACTTACTACCCACCTCATCATAAAAGATACACAAAAATGCACTGAAGTTTCAAAGTAAACGTATTTCCGACTGTGAACGAGTACAGGTTGCGGATTTAGTGAAAATTGGAAAACACTTGAAAGCTTAACTTTCTGATTTTATCTAAAATGCAAAGTCTCGGTTTGGCTGATTGCCGCCGTAAATATTTTTCTGTTGATGGGATGGCCGGATGGGTGAAGTTGTCGCTAACTTTTTTCTTTTCCTTTCACGGTGTCGATATTTCCCAGGACGAGAGCGTATGCGGTGTGAAAAAATATCACTACGGGTGTATCTTTTTTATCCGCAGTGAATTGGGAATATTTTCATTTAGGCTGTGTTATAAATAATACTCCAGTTTTTAATGAGTTTATACACCTATTCGTGACCACTTATGTCTTAAATTGTATTTCTCATCATCTTATGCGGCATCGGCAGTGAAATGTGCCTTGAGAAAAGGGGTAATTTATGAATTGGTCGAGAATATTTTTTGTCTGATGATATCCACGCAACTTGTTACAACATTGCAATCTCTATCATGGGCAATATCTTTAGTTGGTAGATATCGATAATGAGTGTTGAATAAAGAAGTACATTGAGGGAGTGGAGAGATATACGTGCAAAGTCTTCGAGTACAAATGCATATTCGCTTAGCTCAAGTAATACTATACATGTTTGATACAAAAGTTGATTGACGTACAATTACTAGCATATTTTTATATTGGCGAGAAAAAAATGAAACACCTATGATAAAGAATAAAGTGCACAATTTTTTTTCTTCAAAAGATAACTTCTTGTTCTTGGTATACGTACTCATTTCGCATATCTTTTATAATACGAGAACGGATTCTTTGAATTTTCATGCGAAACCATACTTAAAATATGATTGATGATGATTAGTTTCAAAAAACAAATAGTTGACAAGGCGACGCGAAGTATAAAATGTAACTTTTCAAGACGATACGTACGTTATATCGGTTGAAATTATAATTTCGTCGCATGACGCGAAACGTAGCGTATTTCTAAGCGAAAATGGGCGATTTAACTTGAACCAGATCTTCATGATAAGTGGAAAATAAAAAAAGTTGGTTTTATAAATTTCCACACTTTATGTTTCCTGACTAGTATTTTCGTGACAAATTACCATATTTTTGCGAATAATTCGTTTATTACAAAAAATATGCATAGGTAATGGTAACATGTATTATGTACCTGCTTAATTGATTAAATTAGTCGATTAGGTACATCTACATAAGAAAGTGTCTAAAATCGCGATGCTGTCATGCCATTTTCAAAAATCAATTTCACTCAAATTCATTTTGTTTTCTAATACATTAATACAAACACTACTCAGAAATTCAAAAATAAGAGAAACAAATCTTACTTCTAAATCTGCAAAATCAATACAAGTGCTGTAATTAGACCACGGTTTAAGGGTATCCGGATGTACGAACCACGTACCATTAACATCACAATCCTTGAAAGCGGTTTCTATAATAAATTCAAATATAAAATTCTGTGTTAGTAAACTACATTTACCTAATTGTTGCTTCTTGATTAGCAAATCAAAAATGAAATCAACGGAAAAAGTGCCTAGTTTAATTCTCAGGTACCCGTTACCCAACTAATTTTTAAACTCGAAAGATTACTTCACATCATAACAACATTGTAACAGAGAAGATTAAAGTTTTAATAATATTATTTTGACCCGAAATTATTAATCTTTTTTAGTAGTCTTTGTTATTTCATAGAGAAAGCAAAACACATTCGATTAATTTCGCCATAAAAGCCCGTATTGATTTAGCTTTATAAAATAGTACGAGCGCTTCATTATCGAAATATACTGTTGATATTTCTATTCGTTTTATCAGCAGTTCGAATAGAAAATTATCATAATGTATTTGCCGGTACTCAATAGGTACCTATTATTTTTCATGTTGAGGAAATGTTCACTTACTGTGGGGATCAAAGCCGGTAATAAAATCAGGACACGGATTAAAGACTCTTGTTCCAGCTGGAGTCGCATTCCAACACATCCATCCATCGAATACTAATGGACAATATAACCCGGTAAAATCTGTTTGAAACAAAGACAAACAGAAAATGTAACACAGCCGAAGGAACTAAGTGATAAATAAAAGATTACTAATAGACTATAATACTTATGCATTTATTTTATTAAAAATTTTATATTATAAAAATACTTGATTTTTGTAATGAAGAAATAGGGATTTAAAAGACAAACTAGATAGGTAGTAAATGTTGGTAGCTAGGTAGTAGATATAGGTACCTAATCGTTGTTCAAAGTACAAAGTTGTTCTTGTTTAATACTGTCGAAACATTGGAGTACGTAGTTAGGTATGTACACCATTTCCTGAAGTTTGAAAATAATATGTTGATCTTCATTTTATGTAAATGAACGACCAGCAAACCAGTTGTACTTTTTATCTACGCAGACTTCGTTTTATTCCAATGTAGATGAAAATTATGAAAAATTTTCAAATACTTATTGTTATAGAATACCTATAGATCGTAACTAAAGTCTTCGATAAATGCGTTGTACATTGTTTAAATAAACTTATTCGTTCTCATTTATCATACACCTAAGTTAAGCGACAGAAATAACGTTTCTAAAATTTTACTAATTTGTAACATACTTCAGATAGGTTTAATTAATCATATACTCTCGTATCTATTTGAATATAAATTCGCGTTATCCATTTACCAAGTAACTATACCCGCTCGTTGAACATATTAGGTACAATGTTGTTGTCAAGCGAAGGAAAAATATTTCGCAAATAAACGTAAAAAATATGTCTCATTCATCATTAAAAATAAATAAAAGTATTTTCCCAAATTATTGACGTACACGCTAAGAGTCTTTTGTGGTTGAGGGTTCGCACAAGCTCGCTCCGATTATCAAAATATAGCCACAATAACAATTTGTATTTCAAGTGAAGGAGTGAAGTAGAAATTCGTTAATATTTACACTATTACTCTGTTGTCTAACGTAGGTATGTAGTTGACATGTTTTCAACTGAACGTAAAATTACACTATTAAAAGTGAATAATTTACTTATTCACTTATTTCTGTTTACTTTACGAGTACAAATACTCATGAAAAGATGGAAGAATTTTTTTCATTTCTGCTCATCCGAAAATGCACACTGATGAAGAAACACAGTAGAGGAATTGTAATAGAAACAGTAATTACGTAGGATCTACATACTTGCTAACATGAGAATTTAATACACGAAAGATTTCAATTCATTAAAAACTTTTATTAGTTATATAAATTATTCAGTACTTAACACATGCATGAATTTCCCATCGGAATTTTTCATTCCCATTCAGGTTACTTCTTACCAATGAGTTGAATGTGAAATTGGTAGCGGAATAATTTCATAAATAGAAAGATAGTTAGCTGACTATGACGTCACCGAAAATGTTATTTTATGAAAATCATCAAAACACGTAGCTAGCGAAACAAGAGCATATTTTTTACATTTTTTGAATTTTTTGCACATCTTGACGCTTTTATAATTAATTTTTTGACGATAGAATCAATTTTTATTTAACATTTTGAGCGATTCAGCTTTCATTATAAAAATTTCCAAGAGGGAAAAAATTAAAATAGGAAGTATTACCTGAAAAAAAAAAAACAATATTACTTAATTGATCAGCGATAATTTTCCATATAAAAGGCGCACCTTACTTCCGAGAAAAAGAACTAATTAAACGTCCATTTTTATATATTTACGTATAATGATTGCATATCATTCATCAAGGAATTCGGGCTGTAACGCTTTGTAAAACTTTATCGTCCATCTCTTACATGGATAGCATAGTTATTTTTTTTTACCGCGGTAGCATCTTAGTTATTAATGATTTCATGAGGAAAGCTTGGGTCAAAGCCTTTACCGAAACGACCAAAAGTGTCATAGCAATAATTCAAGTAGGGTACCTGTACCTATAACTTTTATACTTATATCATAATTATTACGATCATCGAGAAAAAAATATGCATCCTCTATAACCATTAAAAATTTCCGCTCAAAAAGATTTTTTCATTAATCGAGAGTTGAAAATTGAATTTTTATCACCATAGTTTCGGGGTTTGCGTTTAAATTTAAAATGAAATTCAGTACAAATGAAGAACGCTTTATACGCGCTTCATAATTTAATTGAATGTACCTGGTACCTACTTTTTTTTTTCGTTACCACTACAATATTTACCAAGAGAAGGTACTTCAAACGTATTTCGAATTATTTGCGCTATTAACGGTTCAATAATTCTGTAAACTTTAATATAAATAGGTATTTTAATTTCCGTTAGGAACCTCGACATAATGAATAACTAATTGTAAGTATAAGATGGAGGGTGATTTAGTTACAATGTAAACGAATAATTTTGCAAAGGTAATAATAAAATTATTACAAGGTGGTATTCGATAAACATAGAAGTCAGCGAACATTTATGATTTTCGATTCTTTTATAATTTGTATTCAGATAGAAATCCGCGATAATTGATGTTATTTGTGCATAACTGCATTATTAAGGAGCTTATTCAATTACTAAATACGTAATTTAATAGGGATCAGTGATTCTACAACTCGTTACTATATTTATCACCTTGAATTTGAACATCGTAAACACGATTTCAAAAAGATGTTTACATTTATATTTATCATTATATTTTATTAAAAGGTTGTATTGCATTTCAATCGTTTTCGTTTCGCAATAAATGAACATCAAATGATGAGAAAGGTAGGTAGTAGGTACCTACCTACATATATATAATTATGTAGGTATGGTGCCAAATTTGTTGTTTAAATAATGAATTTACGACGTATTTATGCGGTAAATCACTTCAAGTATCACCTATTTAGTCATTCTTGACTTTTCACGCTAAAAGTAAGATCTCCATGATCGAAACCTTTCAAGACGGGATTTCGGGTATAGTGGGTTGCATAACCAATATTTGCAGGAAAAAGCACTAAAATCCCTGTAGCTGCCCAGGAAAATTAAAATTGTGGATTATCGCTCTATTGGACAAACAAGTATATGATTTAGGATATCATATCAAAAAATTGTCCAATTTGATCAACAACTGAAGTTGAGGGATCCTAGGAACCTCAAAATAAGGTCCTGTAACTTCAATACTTCATAAAATTGAGCAATTTTTTGATGTAATATTGATTATGCAACCCACTATACCTGAAATCCTTGAAATTACATTGTATCACTTTTGCATATTTCACTGATATAGTAAAGCATACAGTATACCTAATTACCTATTACCTACTTACTAAAATGAAGGTGTTGAGTTGAATTCAAACGTCTACATTCGTTTAATTTTTTAAACAACTCGAAAGCTGCTTCTTCTCCTTTGACAAATTGTTTGATTTCTTCGAGCTCTTTTAAATTTTCCTCCATCCTACGTCATTTCTGAAATATGAAAAAAAAAACCAAAAATTATACCAAATTAATATATGTAAATGTATTAACAAAATAACTTTCCTCTTTCTTGTTTCAACATGTAGAAAATATTCAAAAGACAAAAAAATGCGTTGAATAATAAATATCGTATGTACCCTCATTATTTAAAATAATAAGGCGCCTACGACTACTTACTTACGTTTATACTTTTTTTTAAAATATATGCATTTATTATAAATATAATATATATGAATTTACAGAATTTTTTCATCCAAATTTTCCGTTCTAATTACCCGAATAATAGCGTTGGGTTAATTTGCTTTTAATTCACGACTCTAATATAGGAAAGGTAAACTTGTCAAAATGCAAACGTTAGGTACATGTTTAAATTATGATAACTCGCTGACATTATCACTTCATCTGCTTTTACGTTAATTATTCAACAATAGCCTTCGTTGTGCTTTTGTCGCGAAAAAGTTATTTGATTAAAAAAATAAATAACTGTTCAACATAACGTACCTGAAAAATAGTACAGCTAGTACAGCTAGTTACATCACGAACGTTTAGTCATTTATAATTATCTTGAATCTTGATGTAAATTTTAAAATATTTTCCAAATAACCGTTGAAAAAATTTCAAAAATCTTTCGTTTTAAACCAAACATATATTTTTATAGTTTCAGCATTAAACGAAAAGTTAAACTTTTTATATAGGTACTGCAGCTTGGCCAAAACGTACACATTTCAGACACTTTTTCGTAACACAGGGCGCTCGTAAAAAAATATATAGGTACAAACGCAAAATCACATTTGATCCATACACACCACTTTCATACCCGTCAACTATGAGTTATTACCATTTACTTACGACTTGCAGCTAACATTCACGAAATATCCTCATAGACAGTGTTAGGTAAAGGTTTTTTTTGTTTTTTCTATTTGGAAAAAAAATTCGACAAGCTAATGCTATAAATTCAATAGAGTTGGTATGAGAATGCACCTACATACGTGTACGTGCGTTCGCTCATAACCAACAAAATTATAAGTAAATTTGTAAATACTCGTAATATGTAAGTTCTCGGTTTTTCTTTTTCTAAAAAGATGAGTATTTTCTTTTGTATATTTTAAAACGTTCGTGATTCCGCATAAGTAAAGGACGAAATACCACGAATCTTCAATTTTTTAACCGCAAACAAAATTACATTTTTAATGTAAAGTACATACGTAGAAGGAACTGTGTGGTAGGTTCTGTATATTTATATGGAATCATTTTAAATTGCGAAAATCATACGACAACGAGAAACTTTTCGTTTTCTCCATTTTAGCGAAGTAATGAATTTTTTCACAAAAATATCTAAACGACGCATCATGCAATATGAACTGATTATTCCTCACATTGTGTAACAACGACAAAACGAAAATGTTTTTTTATACGTATAAACGTAGAATTTATTATGAAATTGGAAGAATAATTTTTATCAAATTACTGAAATTTCACCTATTCACTTTAACTAGATATTATTGCAAGTTGTCGAAATACACATAAAGCATCGCGGTTCGCTCAAATCCGCGAAACCGCATAAAAAATAATTTCATGCAAGTCCGCCAACCACGCTCAATCCAATACAGAAACTATGCAAACCGCTGCAAATTAAAATCGAACCCTTGAAACGATTTAATTAACAAACTGTCACAAAGATATCCTTTTTGCGATTCGAATAATGTAAACGAAACAAAACTTTATTTCTCAAAGAGGTAAAGAACTCGTATTTAAGTTTTTTGACGACACGCACTTTTTAAAATAATTAATTCAATATAGCAAGCCGAGCAGTCGAGACATTAATCAAAGTCAAGAATTATGTGTTCTCCTTTCGGTACTCATTTAAAATGAAAAAATACTTAATTAAATCGACGGAAAAAATTTTTTAAATGGGATGATAGCATTTGCTCAAAAATTTTTCCTAAAGATGAAAGGTAGATGCAAGTTTTTTTTTCTCCGTTGCGAAACAAGGAAACAAAGTGAATAGAAAGATTTTAATTTAAGCAATACTTTTATTGGACAGTTGAAAAATGACTAGAATTCCATCAACGTAAACTATTTTCCAATTCCGCCGGAATAGTTCAACAATTGATAAGTAAAGGACCGTTTGGTTGGAGCAACGTACCTACATTTTTATTAATTGTCCCAGTAGATAGGTAATTTAGTCATCAGCTCATCACATTAAATAATTAGAATTTTTGTGATAAATAGCCTATCTACTCGTATATTTGTGTATTTACGAGTATTTACTCAATTCATGAAAATATGTGTCTTCGTATGTTTTTTTTAATTAAAACGATTTTTTCAAGTACATAGATAAATCACTGAAATTTATTCTCTTTTTTAGAATGGTTATTATTTAATATTTCTTCTTATTTTTACTTCTTTTTTCAATTTTAAAATTTAGCTTCGTTTCTTCACTCTCGTTTGTTATAAAGCTCTGAGGTGTGCATTTTTGGCCGCTTCTATTTTACGTTACACTTTTTTGGAAACTTATTCGTTATCAGAAGATCGTTTGTTTCCGTCTAACCTTTTAGTGTAATTTCGTATAAACGCGAGCAAACTGTCTGACAAAAAATACATTTTATTTCGAATTTGTTATAGCTTTCAACCCAAATATCAGCACGCAAAGTAACCTCGAAACCGGAAATCACAAATAAGAACCATGTACTATTGTCTACTGACCGTTAAATTTGTAGGTACAAAACCAAAAGAACAAAAGTTGTGATTGTTCGTGATTTTTAAAAGATGTAATGTTAGATTTAAACGATTTAAGGCGATTCCAGAAGTTCGATGCAAAAAGTATACAGTTGCACGATATAAATTTTATTTAAAGCCGAAGATGATAATAACGGATAATGTAAAAATTTCATTGGTATTTTTTTTTTTAGTTTTACACCTTTGAGATTTACATTAAGTAACTATTCGTGAGAAAAAATATTACTGTTTTTTTCTTTTTTATTTTTCAATCATATGCCTGGTAGTATAAGTTCATAATAGCCTAATGTTTTATTTAATCGAGTAATTTAAATATAATAGCAATTCTGTACTCAAGTTCAAAAGTAAAATCAAGAGTGAAAACTTCCATACGATATAGGCCTAACAATTTATAAACTTCTACTTTTCCAAACATTTAAATAATTCAATTTCAATTCAACATTGATATCATTCACGATTTTCTCAAACGACAAGCATCTTGATTTGAACTATCTGAGGATTTGAAAACCAATTGCTTCATATATACGTAATTCTCAATACTTATTCATCACTTAAACCATATTATAGAACATTTCATAACACCGATGTTCGCCTTCAATTTCTACAAATGCTTAGGATGAATCGAAGTGTTAAAGGTGGCTTATCTGTTTGTTTCGAGATTGAGAAAATGAAACTCCCGTAAGGCTGCAAGCATTTCGAAAAGTTTAGAATTTCGTCGTACGTAACGCATATCAAATTAAAAATCCACAATCGAAACTTTCCCAATTTTCTTAAATGAGGACTAACTTGAACAAATGAATTAAAATCTAACTGATTTTTACGATAGCTTAGTGATTATGAATTTCTAGCTACCTAGATTTTTCATGCTGAAATACTCCTTTTTGAATTTATACAATTTTACAAAAACTATTTGAATGAGAATTTTTTGTGACTATTAACAACAAAAATGCAGAAGTTATCGTTAAAATAATATTTCAATAAATGAGTAGGTAGATTAAAATAATTTTCTGCGTTGATAGGAAATAGGAAATAGGTATTGTCAACTAAGTTAACCATGGGGGTTGTACCTAACTACCTACTGATATATTTTATGTTTATAATAACATTTAAATTATAAGACTTGCTAGTGTTGTGTTTTTTTGGTTTATTGTTTTTGTTTTTCTTCATAATAAAGTAGAAGAAAAAAGTTGATGACATTTCGTGGTATTTTTGACGTAAGTTTTAAGAAATTTATCACATTTTGTTCGCTAGAGTGACATACTGACAAGTTCCTAATTTTAAATCTATAACGTTGGCTGTCCTACTTTTTCTAGTCACATGACAATAACTTCAAACTTGTACTTTTTTAACAAAAATAATTTTATTTTATTTATTTCAAAAAGTATATATACCCACATGTATGGGAAGAACTTTTACTTATTGTTGTTTCGGAAGCTATTCCTCTCATAATAAATGGTTACGTGAACTGCGCTGAATTATAAAATTACAGATTTGTAAAAATTATATGCGCAATCATTAAAAGTTTATGAAGTTACATTTTCTCGAAGAACATTTCATATGGAATAGCTCGTTAAATTTAAAAATAAGTTCAGAATTAATGAGATTAAGGTTTTCAGATGAGAAAGATCCGTTGAATCGACGATTATCGAATATAATAACTTGAAGCGTAACAAATCTTAAAATAACTCGCGCTGATATTTTGCATTTATAAAAAGTCAATCGCTATGTTTTTAATCCTCAGAAACCTACGACGTTATAAATACACGAATCTTTTCGGAAAGCTACGGTTAACTTTTTAAATGTTCGAATTGTATTGAAGAATTAAGCAACGAATATATTATCGGAATCAGAACAATCGTATTTAAAAACGGGGAAATGGTGATATTCCAACGATGTGTGGAAAATGCAAGGCATGAATTCATATCGAATTAAAATAACTGGAAACTCCAACGCTTCGTTTCCCTCTAATACTTCTTAAATGAGATAATTTATTACGGACGACACTTTTCGTTCTACTAAAGATTATCTCGAAACCAACGACTATTTTAAAGTAGTTTTACCAAAGGAATTCGTTTCTTTGCACGCATCGCATTCGTATTCTCTGCACAAGCGAAATATTCGGTACAATATAAACAATTCATGCTTTTCACTTAACAGCATACTTCATACTGCCAACTAATTATATAGTATTACTATATATCAGCCTCCAGTCGGGATAAATAAACGGTGGAAGGACGGACGCCATGAAATACAAAAACCAAAACGTATGGACGTTTTTTCACTTTTACGGCGTTTAGTTATGCAAATTTATTAACGCCAGTAACGCCACGTTTTTTTATTTTTCCTTCAAAAATCGTCGCGTTCAACGTTTCATCATGTGTCATTTATTCTTCCACCAAATAATAAAATATGCATATGCTATACCTAAGTAAGATACTCGTATAAATGTATCTCATGAAATTATTACACGTGTCAGCCCTGCAATAGAGAGATATGATTCAATAATATATGTATAACGATCTCGTAAGTTTTTCGAAGAAATTGAATGGAAAAGTGGATAGTTAAATGTGAAAATTTGTGCCTGTTGCGTTTGTAAATAAATTACTTACTTTTACATGCAATTCATTTTTAATAACATGTTTAATGAATAAAGAACTGAATGATGTACAATTTTAACAATATCACTTTGGTTCATCGTTCAAAAAACTCATACGCAGGCTTACCAACTTACAAATAAATACGTGGATTATTTTCTCTAACGATATCTTCGTGACTTTCGAAAAATTTAATATTAATCGGTATTAATAAGAACTGCTAAATGAAGCGATTGAAAGTATACTACAGAATTTTCGCTTTTATTTTAGTACAAACATAATTTAAAATAAGTATTTACTAAAGGATAACAAAATACGCGTGAAGAAATTAACAAATTTTACTTTTAATGGCTTCGCTAGAGGTATTAAAAGGTTTTAGATTAATTACTTTAATTTTCTCATTTTCATTTCTTAAAGTTGGAAATTTTTCGTTTCCCATACGATATAGACTTATTTACATTTTACTATAACTTGTAGCATAGCTGTCGATATTATTTCAGAAAGTTGACTGATAAGGTGAAATGAAAAAAAAACAACAAACAAATTAAATAGCTTGAAATTTGAATTAGTTTACTGTCGACTGTCGAAATTTAGACATTTTTATTGGGAAAAATTGAAAAAATATTGCATTGCTACGCTTATTTATTGCATAGGATATTATGAGTATATGAATAATCCATAGCTTAGGTATATTTTTGGTATCTTTATGCGTTTTTTAATATTAAGTATTTCCGTTATTACCACTTTGTCCGATTTTTTGCACGTGCGTTTTTTCCCCCCTAAAATGATAAGAGTTTTTTACATAAAGCTTGATGTTTTTCTCGTAAGTATAATGATATGACGGTAATAATTCATGAATTTATTCCACTAAATGCTGTATTTTCCAACCTACATACATTTTTGTTGTTAAAAAAACGTATATGAAAATATGGAAGTGCTTGTTCGTTTGTTGTGCAAAAAAAACAAAAAAATGATTGTATATGTATTTAAAAAAATCGACGAGTTGATAGAGCTGCAGCAAGTGTTTGTTATCAGTAAGTGTGAATTTTTTCGTGTAATGATAAATAAAGTAATTATTCAGTGTACGTTTCTTCTAGAAGTTTAAATTAAATTAAAGGGTGATGTAATTTAATTCTAAGCTATTTAAAAATACCAACAAAACTCCAGATACAATGTAGAAAAAAAATAAACGCGCTATATAATATATCTTGTGTAATAAATAGAATTTATTGCTTCACTTCGTTGACCTTGTATCATTTTAAAGCTATCTCTGGAGGAAAACATATTCGTGAACATCACATATCTTTCTAATGTAGAATAAAGTAAACTTAAAACAATAAAAAAATCTTATTCTCTGTAGAATATCGGTTTATTCCATTATTTCTCATTGTAAGAATATCAAATATATTTTGAACATCAGATCGAATACCGAATGACATGTGATTCATCAAAATTGCTTTTTTTTACTCTCAACATTTTGATTGTAATTTATGAGAAAAAATATTCACATGTTTGGAGCGTGGCTGGTATTACAACGCGAGGAGGGGACCGATACGGTGATGATCGTTCGTTAAACTTATTATTTGATTCCAAAATTTCATTCCGATCTAAGGAAACCTCAATTTAATCAAGTTTTACGAAAAAAAAAAATGAATCTCTTCAAAGTGATTGATTAACAAAGATTGTAGTCCAGGTAAGTAAAATTTGAAATTTGAGAAATTTGTCAATAATATCGAATAGATAAAAGGGTCGGTACTTGGTAGTGACATGCGTAATTAGGCATGATTTGGCGAATATTAAATCTGAAATAAAACGTAAAATTAATTCATCCGTATTTCAGACGAGCAATTATTTTTGTAATTTTTACGTAGTTATTTCCGGCAATTACAAGAACACAAAGCATCTTATTAACCAATTGCTATTTTAAAAAGCCTTCTATAGCTGCTTAATAGTCTATAAAATCTTGCGATAGTTTTATTATCTTCATATCCATATCAGCATCGTATGAAATTGAGCTGAAATGTTAACGTATGATCGAACGAACTGTACCAACGAAAATGTATTAAAAAATCCTTTCAGTGACAATAAAATTTATACCAAGTTGTAAAACACCACCGTATAGGTACGCTATGTGGCAGCTTTAAAATGTTACCATAAAATTTAAGTTTTAATAAAATTCTATTTTACTTTGAGCAAATTGACATAAAATAGCTCTGCGTTGTTAATGCATCTTCAAATTGAATAAAATCATCTTAAGTTAATTCGATGATAGTATACGCACTCGGATTCTTATGGAAAAAAACTCTCGTACCGTAATATTTTACATTTTCTAAAATTCTAATAAGAGGTTAGCGGCTCGCTATTTTAACATCCGCTTAAAATTCGTTCCTCCACCAAGATTCAAACCCACACTTCCTGATTGCAGGTCAAGTTTTCTTCCAATTACATTATTGCGGCGGCGAATTAATGTGACGATAAAAGAGAATCTAATGTTCTCTCGTAAGATGGAAATGACAATTGGAGGAATTCTCGCACAAAGTTTCTGTTTAAAAAGTTTCGTCAAACGGTGAAATAAATTGAGAAATTTCTATTTCCATTTTTCGACACTTTTCAAAAAAATCAGTTGTTGAATGATATGTACACGAGAAACATATTTTATAAATATGTTTCATTTCAAGTACCTACCACATAACGGATTTCTCAAAGCCTTTATATTTTTGAAACTGATTGATTTGGAAATTCTGTACTTACGTTACTGCGCATCATGAAGAGATTATCGAGGTAATTAGTTTCAAAGTACAGCTTCCAAATAATGTAGTATTCATAGAACAACTTCTATGAAACTATAAAACTTGTAATGTTACCTACTAACACTTTCAATATCACGTACCGTAATACAACCGAGTTCCAACATATGTTATAGTAATCACCTCGTTAATTAATAATGCTAATGCACTGATATCAGATACCTACATTTTTATCGAACAATTATTACGCTTGTTGACTTAGCTTGGCATGTAAGTAAAAATTTGTAATTCATGAATAATAACAACGTCAGATTTTTTCATCCCACAACTAAAAACAGTTTACTATTTTTGAAGAATACCTACCGTCACTTAAAAAAGGAATAAAATGTGAATTTATTAAAATTTACTAAAATTATAAGAAGCCATGTTCACCAAATATGTAGGTTGTAGGTACTTGGAATATTATTTACCTCCATTTTTCGTAATATTTTACTCGTTATTTATGGAGCATTTATCAAACTTTCACCGTGTTCTTTCATGTGCGAAGATTCGTCAGCAAAAAAATACAAGTCGCATAACTTGGTAGGTAATAGTATTTTTTTTCTTTTCAAATACCTTCGTAAGTAGCAAATCTTGTCATTTGTTGCCAACTAGTTCATTTTTGCTGTCATAACAAAAAATTCATTACCTTCTTGATAAATGAACAATTTGATTCTTAAAGTTGTAAGCCGATTTCCCAAATAAGAGTATTATCGCTTAAAAGACCAGAAAAATAGCGCGATTTCAAATGTAGGTATACGAAAGTACTAACAAATATGACAAGAAATTGAAACCTATTTGCATTTTTAAAAAACCGAGAATTGCTCAACAACTACTCGTATGTCATCATTTTGCAAAATTAATAGCTAATCTGCTTTCAGCCAATTTTTTGCATGTAAATCTATTAAAGTTTATAATAATTTGAACTTGATCCATAATTTTTATGAGAAAAAAATTGAAAGAGTATTGATTTTTTACCAATAAATACTACTCATTATTATTTCAAATTTTCGGCTCCACAAAACGTTTATTACGTCACTGGTACCATTATTAAATTATTATGTAGTAAGTAGAGGTACTGCTGTTATATGATATTTGACATTTTTTGCCATAGTATGAAATATCTCTTCGGAAAAAAGCTGGGCAACTGGGTATGTTAGCAACAGAACAAAAATGAGTTACTTTTACGTATAAATATAAAAACATGAAATCTTGGGTGAACAGTTTAGAAATACTACCTACAGAAAGAAGCGTCGTTTTTTAATAATTGTTTTGTTTAAATAACTTTTAATTTCAAGGTAAAAGTTAAAACACCGTAGGATTCTTTCTGTACGAATATTTATGTGTAATAAGAATTAAATTATATTCATTTAAAAAGTTTTCCCATTTTTATCACAGTATCAGGTACAGAATAATTCACACCGAGACAAAAAATGACTTTCTTTAATAAGTGATGTATAAGTATGAAGTATATTTATAATTTAGAAAATAAACGAAGAATGGTTGATAACTGTTGATGAACGATTCATTCGTGTTGAAGGGAAATTTCACCTAGAGCAAAATTCCACCCTTTTATTAACTTTCAGTTAAACAAAGGTACTTATATTTTTGTTTCCTTTTCTGTTATAAGTATAAAATTTCACTTATTTTAGTGATTTAATATTTCAACAACACTAAAAATTCGAGTAGATAGGTATATAAATTTATTGTCGTCAAAATGATAAATTTTTCGTTTTATCCTCATGAGTTAGCTTTTCATGCCGTCAAATGTACACTGATCGCACAAGCACATTGCACTCGTTTTTCATTTTGGATCATCGATAGATTGCATAAAAAATGAACAACAGGACTATTAAGGACATGGAGTTTCACGCGTATCACGTGCATTTTACGACCGCGTAGTTTGACTTTACCCCTATCTTGTGTAACCCAACACATAAATATTTTTGAGAACCCCAAAGTAATAAGAGAAAAAATGAAATAGTATTCCCAAAAATATTGAATACAAACAATAATTTTCAATTACAAAGAAAATATATCTCTATTACGTGGTTACCTACCTACCTAGGTACCTACATACTTGTCTCCTATGTCCGTTACTGACCTGGGCATGATTTGATCTTTTATACTTACCTAGTACCTACTAATAAAAAAATTAATAATTTACAAATTTTGCCGTTGCCAACATTCACTTTACGGTTTGGTTTGACGTCATTTCATTTATTTGAAGACAATCACAATATTTTTATTTACTCGGATTGGAACCTAATAACACATTTTTCCAAAAACGTTTCTTCTAATCTTTTAATTTATAATTAAAATAATTCTCTCCCTTAAAATATATGTTTCTATGAAAATAGGTTATTCAAAAATACGAAAAATTTTCGCTTACCCTAAAAACACAGAGAAACATGAACTCATTTCAGTTACAATATTCCTCAAAACGTTGGTACTGAATTAAAAATTAACGCTGTTAAACATTTTATCACTTCAAAGTGAAAGATTAAGAATTTTTTGAAAGAAAAATTTTCCAGTTACCTACCTATGCTAAATAGACGTTCATTCCTTTAAAAAGGAACAAACGACTTTAGGCATTTAATAATAAGGAATCTTGAAGAAATTCAAAGTGGCGCAAATATTTCACCGTGTTGTACGTTTGTGCAGGTATTTTTCAATTTTTTTACCGACAAAAATCGAATAAATCGAGTGAGGCTAGGAAACTACATCAAAAGAGGGGCGAATTACTCATTCGTTTAACTTCGCATTCGATTATCATGTCTTTGTTTTATTTGCAAATAAAAATGATACCGCGCAACAACACTTAACAAAACATCATATTAGGTTCATTTGTTTGAGAAAATGAAAACGCTCTGGAGCTTACATATTTGCCAAAACGCCGGAAAATTTTTCACAAGTGGTTCACAAGAGTTCATAAAGAGCACCCTCTTATATACACTACATAACAACCAATGCCACGCCATACTACGAGTAAAGGTTGTAAATTTAATATTTCTCATAACTTGAATGTGTAAAAATGATGAACGAGTTCAAATTCAGACTACTACATGCGGTGGACAATTTAACCGTTTTCGTTTAATGAAAAAGATCCTCGATGCTTCGCTTAGGAAAGAAACCTATCAACATTTTATTGTTTGTGAAACAAATTCAAGACAAAAGGAAAGTTCCAATAATCAACAAAATCACTAACAAAACAACGTACGTTTTTAATTACTCCTAAAATAGTATGAAATTAAAAGAGTACGCAAGTAAAAATTTTCAAGAAGCAACATCTCTATGAAAAAGAAAAAAGTTTCAGTTTATATGATAAATTGACAGTAGAGAACTTTTTAGAGATTTATAGAGTTACAAAGAAACTCATAATATGAGTGAAATGTGTTGGCTTATTTTTGTTTTCAATTATCAAAACAAGAGTATGAAATCATCATTCTCTGAATATCTGTTACTTTTTATTCTTGCATGAAAATTATTTCAATAACACAATTCTATTTCATCAATAACGAATTTTTAATATTCTCGTGTGTTACAAAAAAAGAATACTTGGGTTGTTACTGAGCAAATAAAAAATCCTTATCGTTCAATAAAAATAACCCTAAAAAAGAACTACCATCGTGATATAAACAAGTAAACAGAAAACAGAAACTATCATATCAAAATACTCAAATGGAATTAAAATCCAACAAAGTGAAATATGATTTATCTAAATAAGTACTTGTTCCTATTTTGTTTTGTTTTCGTGAAACCACGGTTAAATCTTTTTTATCCTGATAAGTATGCATTTCGAAAGGAAATAGTATATAACTTTCTATCTGACAAAGCAGATATTTTATAAAAATTCACTAGCCTAAACGAAAAGCTAGTAGATATATTCATCTAAGTATGAAATGATAATGGTACGTAAAACGAAAATTGAAACTTCGACTGAGGTAGATATTATATAACATTTTCTCAGAACTTACTCTCGTGAATAATAGTAGGTAGACCGTTTTTACAAAAACTTTTTTGACCGATCAGTAAACATCAAACTGTAAGAAATTAGCTGTAATATAGGTATAGGTAGGTACCTACATTATATTGTACCTATTCCAGATATAAAATAACTGATGGCATTGAAATGAAATAGAAAATTCTAAAAAATATTTCTAATAAGAGCGTGTATACAGGACATACTGTTTGTACATGTACATAGGAATCAGGTAATTAGGTAATTAGGTATAGGCACCTACTTAGGTAATTACTCTTACCTACTAACTAGACATACATATATAAAGTCTATACTCGACACAACACCGCATTAAAAATATAACTTGACTTTTTAAAAATATTCCCGTTTATTTTATCACGTTGCGTATTTTTCTTGCCAACTGCCTTAGATTGATTATCTTTTCTAAGTTGAGTTTCATTAAATTCAATACAACTATTTCCATTTTCTATTATACCCACATGGTGTTTAAAAAAGTACCAGCAGGTCGAGTATAAACTTCATACGAATCGTTCATGACAGAGATAGGTACACATATGCGACTTTTTTTTAATTGTCAAAAACCTTCATCGCATACAAACTAATTCCATGCAAGCGAAAAAAAAAATAAATCAATAAAACATGTTCTTATTTCAACATGAAGGTCGAAAATGAGCAATTACCTTAAGTGTACATAATTTTTAGCGAAACACATAGTAATCATGCGTAGTATTCATTATCATGTGAATTTCTACCTAAAAATAATTCTTTTTGGTTGATAAGTTTCAACTAATTTAACGAGAAAATAATTACAATATAGTACCGAGCAGTTATCTTAATTTTTAGCGTTAATTTCAAATAAATCATTAATTTTAATACAAAATTAAATTTAGGAAAAGGGTTTGATAAAACTAGCGGAAAAGCATAACTGGAAGGAAAAAGATTTTTAAAAGACGAAGAACTTTGTCTAAATCTCCGGTAAAGTTTGATGAAATTTGATAAAATATCCGGGTCAGCGAAAGAATTTTTTATCGGGCGATATCTAATTCATACGTAAATTGAAAAAAATCACCTCAATAGGTATCTACGCCTATCGAAGAACGTTTAAGCCACCAGAATTAAATTTTCACGCCAATAATTACGGTTTTATATTAAACTAATGGAATAAAAGAAGGAAATGTTTAGGTTCAACTAATGGCTTTAATGCATGACGATAATCAAGCTCATATATCAAAAATCAATTTTCCATTTTTTTTCGTCGCACTGTAACCTGATACTGTTTATATTGCGAAGATCATACCTACTTGGGTGAAAATGTCAATTTAGAAAAAACACATACGCCCATTTAAAAAGCTTTTAATCATACCGCGATTTAGTTATCTGGTAATTTAAGTCTATAGGGAAAGCTAAAAGTTTTAATAATTTAACGAATCAACAATATGAAATACCTAGTTTTAGTTTTACCGAAGTAAGTTTAGCGCGAAAAATTACAGCTTGTTGTTACAAGTTACTTGTGGCCTAACGGCTAGATGTAGGTATATTTTTAAAAAGCATCAGTTTTCAAACGGTAAAAATTTCCAGTTTATTTACACTTTTTACATTGCGAGCTTTTGAGTAAACGTACGTGAGAAAAACAAAAGAGATTGGAATGTTTTATCGATAGACGACAATGCCATAGTAAAAGCTAATGATGTGACGACACCCTTTTTTTTTTATTGGTTCTCAATTAACATTTTGCTACGATAAAATTAGAAAACAGATCACAATATCAGGATACCACTAAAAGCATTCCTTCGAAGAAACCGAGTTCCAACAAAAAAAACTTTCTCGTTGAATAATCCGTCAATTTAGAATTTGAAATTGAACCAAAGGATCATTTCTTTTTTTTCTAGCAATATAATTCGAAAATCTGTTGCTGAGTATTAGGAAATAAGCTAACGATAGAAATAGAATATAGATGCCAGGCAATATGTTTTGCATATTTCTCACGGTTTTAACAGCGAATACCAACATAAAGTATTGAAGTAGTTTTGGCCACAATATTTATAATACGCGGTAAATAAATTTTACTTGTTAGGTATTACAGATTCTTGTTTATACCTCTTTATGCATGTATATATATTTTATCTATAGTTTCGGTTACTAAAAGTTGTATCAATGAAGTAGTCTACCTAATACACCTATTATTGTAAAACTTTGGAATTGAAGCTCTCACTTCACGAAGCAGTGTACTTTCTATTTTCTGTTAAAAGCCAATAGTCGAATGGTTGACTTGGTTGTTTTTATTCAAAATTTTTTTTACTTTTCCGTTTTTTTTTTAATACAAACACATTCTTGATTGTAATTAATAAATCTACCTACAATATAAAATATTAAAATTTACTTTTTGAAAATTGTTCTGTTTTATTTAGTTCTAACTCATGACAATAGGCATCTTAATGATCACACAAATTTTACCATCTCTCAAAAATCATAATCGTATTGTTTTGATGCGTGAAAATAAAAATTTCTCGCTGAAAATATTAGGTATCTACATTTCGTTGCGGAAATGTTTTTAGAGTCATTTAATGACGGACTTGTGCTCATACTGAAGAAAAACAAACCGTAACAATAATCGTAACAATGAAAAAAAGCCCGAAAATCGCCAATAATACTAGTAAAGATTCAAATAACCGATATAAACGGGCAAATAAACACTATATTTATTGAAATTATCTCTCCAAGTTTTAAAAGAGCCTAATGTGATGTAACATATGAAATAGTATGGTTTCCTCAAGGAGTGTCGATCAGAAGGAAACGAATGAGTTCGGTGGTTCACTCATTTTGGAAAATAAATAATCGCTAGTTGGCTACAAAATACAAAAATTAAACAGACTCGATATTTTAAAGTGATAACCATAATTCACCACCGCTTTACTGCCGAATACAGGGTGTCTCGGTATAGGTTAGCACCCCTTCACCAGCGATATAGTCCACTCATTCCAATTTCATGTATGTATGTTTGCTAACCTTGTGAATTGAAGGAGCAGAGATATGCTCAGTTGAACTTTTTTTTCAATTTTGTTTTGGATAACATTCGCGTTAGACCTAATTAAAAACGTTAAAAATGAAAAAAAAAAAAGAAAATGAGAATTTTTTTCAGTTTCAATTTTGAAATTGAAATGGCTGTAACTTTTTAATAAAATGAGATGGAGGCCATTTAAAAGCTCGACATTTTTAATTCTTAATAATCAAGCCCACTAGAAAATTCCACATAAAATTAGCATTCCAACGGTGTAAAGTACTATTTCCTATCTATCACGATTGTCGAGTGACGCACTATCAAAAATCTAAAATAAAATTAAAAAAAAATTCCACTGAACATACCTCTGTCCCTTCAATTTATAAGGTCGGCAAATATGCCTCCATGAATCTATCTTGAGTAGACTATATCACTGGTAAAGGGGTGCCAACCTGTACTGAAACACACTGTATAAATGTCTCCTATGAATTTTTTCTGATTTGTCAGAAAATTACTTGATTCAGATATCATGAAGTAATTAAAGCTGTTAAAAATGATTGTATTCGACGATTTCAATCTGTTTTAAAAAGTAGTTGCATTGGCTGGAGTGAATAGGTAGGTATCTACCTATTTTGTTAAAGACGAGACATTTTTTTTTCTTTTACTCTATTTAAATGAAAAAAGTATGCTGTGAAATTTTAAATATGAAATCATACTACTAAAAATGTTTTTCATCGAATTTGGAATTTTTTGTTAAAAAACGTCGATTGTCACCTTTACCTTACTTTTTCTACACCAAATTCAGCGGGTAATTTAAGATTATAACTCCCAAGTAACGACGTAAATATGGTTCAGGATTTGACACCTATATTTCCGATTTTTTCGGGAGATCGTTTCCGTTTGTTTAAAATAAACCTTCGATATTGCCTCGATGCGAAGATTTGTGCAAAACTGTAGAAACGTGACAAGAAGTAAATTTTTGAAAATGCGATCTTACAAAATACACATATATCTACTTTTTGAGAGGATAAACTGATGAGATACCTGTAGGTATTTCGAGAATGGAATAATAGCAAAAAGCTATATTACAGGAGCAGGACATGGAAAACGCTACGCAGATATTTCAAGCAGTAACTAGGTCGATTTTGGAAAAAAACAATTTACGGGTAGGCGTGTTTAAAGAACTGCATAAACGCTTTTAAAAAGCTGCATTTAAAGGAGGCATTTGATATATGTAGATTGTAAAGTACCGCCGGAGTAATGGTGGTATCGAGTGAAAAATAATTTTCAGCGATAATTTCACGTAACGAGTTTTACGTGATAAAGGTACTAATATCTGAAATGGAGCTGGATAATTGATTAATCTAGCTTCATCCTTCATTCCGTTCCCAAAATCAACTTCATTTATGTTTGACGAACATAAAAACTCAAAAACCGCTAAAACAATTCCCGTCAACGTGATTTCTATTAAATTAAATGAACTCTAACGACGTAAAATAAATACAACAGTAAACAAAAAGATTTTCAAAATACGATAGATAGTGTAATAGCTTAATAGGGATAACCAAAGCTTAACTAATACCGCAATGAAATTATAAGTATCGAGTTTAAGGAACAAAATATTATTATTTCATTACGAATTTATTCTCAATTCAACAAAATTCAACCACTTCCGTACTTTTTTTTATGTGGCTAAACAGTGTCAGGAAACTTTGAAAACATGGTTAATGGATTTGAACGAAATATGGTTTTTTGTTTACACAGATTGATAATTTAATAGAACATGGTAACGTCCAAAAAGGGATATCTTTAATATGAATTAACCAAGATTAAATTCATTTAGCGAAGAGAATGCAGAGAAATATGAGATGCAAAATTTTAAGATGAGGTAGTAATGGTTTTATACGTGTAACCTCTTTAGAATATAGTGTAGGGTGAAAAGCAGCGGAAGGATTATTTGGAAACATATAATACGTGCATGGGAAAGGGTAGAATAAATATTTACCCAAAGAAACGAGAATGAATTTCGGTGTAGCTTGCAAAAAAGCTAAAAAAAAACTTGAGTACCGACAAAGCAAACACAACTTTTTAGTGATTTTTAATTATACCCACAATGTTTCCATTGTTTATGGGTACTAAGCCAAAGTTGAATGTTTTATCGTTCACAATAATAACAGTTACTTCTCACTTGCGGGGGTTTGTTCTATCGTTCATTTTAAAATTTCAGGACTCGAATGTGTTGAATTATTTCATTCTTTTAACAACTGAAATCTATGGAATTGGCTTATTTGAAATTCTACATATTTGAATCCATGATGTTTGTGGTGTTCAGTTTCGTTGAAAAATGATGTGTTGCATATGCTTGTGAATTTTTCAAATTGCTCAATTTCATGAAATAATAAAGTCACAGGACTTTATTTTGAGATCTTCTAGAATCCTATAATTTCGGTTCTTGATCAAATGGGGCAATTTTTTAATATGATATCCTAAAACATACACTTGTTCGTCTGATAAAGCAATATTTCATAATTTTAATTTTCCTCGTCAATTACAGAGATTTTGGTGATTTTTCCTGCAAAAATTGGTTATACAACCCACTATACCCGTAGTCTTATCTTAAGAAAATAGTTCTCAACTTCAACGGTTAAGGCAGGACTACAAGTATAGTGGGTTGCGTAACTAACTTTTGCAGGAAAATGTCCTAAAATCCCTATAATTGTCCGGGAAAATTGAAATTGCGGAATGTCGCTTTATAAGACAAACAGTGTATGTTTTAAGATATCATACCAAAAAATTGTCCCATTCGATCAACAACTGAAGTTGTGGGATCTTGGAAACCTCAAAATAAGGTCCAGTAATTTCAATTTTTTCATAAAATTGAGCAATTTTTTTGATAATATTCTTAAACATACATACATTTGTTTGTCTTACAAAGCGATATTCCACAATTTTACTTTTCCCGGGCAGTTGCAGAGATTTTAGTGCTTTTTCTTACTAAAGTTGGTTATACAACCCAATATACCCGTAGTCCCGTCTTAATTTGTGATGTCTGATGAAGGTTTTTTTTTGCGGATAAGAAAGATCGAAGCTCCATTCACGCTTTGAGTGAGGGGTGAGGTGATTTTCAAGAATATATTCATTCATCCGTTGATGGAGTGAACAAATGATAGTTCCTTTCCTACACAAATTGAACGGTTACCTATTTTTCTTCATGGTGTTGGTATTGCTGATTTTTATAAGTAATACCAAATTAATCTTGAAAAAATTCTATCATCAAAACCGGAATTTTAATAAAATAAGGGAAAAAAATGAATAAAAACATCATTTTTATACTTAATAAAACATCTTAGTATAGAAATTACAAGATCCTTCACTTTTCATATGTTTTCAGTTTACTCAGGTACATTTTCTCATTAACTTCGCCTTTCAACCATGATAATGATTCTTTTAATAAAAAAGTTATTACCTACTTTAACACAATCAAGAAGCGGGAAAAATACCCCAATAATTAACCTCTTACGACGGCTTATCTGAATTCAACACCATACAGTGGTGGTGTACAATAATAAAGTAAATGATGTTGGGCGTTAACAAAAAGAACAGATAGTACTACATGCAAATTATAATTAAGAACGTAGTGAGCACAGCTCGACCAAAGAAGTAAAGTAAACTTTAAAAATAAACTAAAGCCGCGAAAATGCTCCCATTGTCAAGATAATAAGGCTAAATTTTCAAGAAAGTGGGATCATTTGTCCGCCATCGTAATGGGTATAATGGGTACATGTATGAGCATATACAGTTTATACATAGACGTGGAAAGCCATTAAACAAATTAAGGTTTAATCATAAGCTGTGTATTAGTTCACAAATTTGTATGTGATTACTATGATATCTATAGTAATTTTTATGCAGATAGAAAGATAAACTGTACACTATATCCAAACTACTTAAACGTAAAACGGTAAAGCGGTATATATTGTTAGGTATCCTCTACCCAACCTATATTTATTTGATGGCCTAAATTGAATTTTGTTCGCGTTTTGCTTTTATAATACTGATAGTTACCAAGCAGATATTTACCTTCTGTGAAAATGATCGTCGATGACCATTTTCCAAAACGTGATAATATTTTTTTTTAATTTCTTCTTCACTTTCAGAAAATTGTCAAGTGATGTAAACTTATCGATTTTGTAAACTTGTCATAGTTGGTAACAATTGCACATACACACAAAAGAATATCTCGACCAACTAAAACAATAAACTTGCTTTTATAATTTTCGGCTTACTTCTCAAGTTTTTATCAATAAAAGATTTCCTTCCTTTGAAACTTTTCTTGTAATGTAGAAAATTTCACGGTTACTTCACGCCGCAGTTTGTACAAAAAGGAAAAAAATCACATCTTACGAAATAATCTCGTAAATCTAACACTACAACAAGGAAAGATATAATTAACACTGAGATTTGCCATTTCTCCGTAGCTCGACAACGATAAGAAGATTAAAAGATAACCACTACCTACCTAAAACTTGACCACCATGCTTGTTTCAAGTTGAAAAAATGTAATAACTTTGTGAGAAAGTTTACTATTGTAATTTTGTTTGAAAATGTACGCTTAAAAGGCGATCTTTTGGGTTTAAAAATTCATGAACCGGAATATAAAAGATCAAGTTGAACAGTCATTTTCAAATAGTACGCGCAACTCAATGGTTGCAGATTTCAACAGTAACAGGAGACCTAAAATGGTGTGATCGTTGTAAAATCTTATGTAGGTATATTTAGAAAATTTCACGAATTCCATTCATTTTCTCGTCGGTATCAATTTACCAATAAAGTACAGGATACCTATTTAATTTACCTATTTGTATTTTTTACTAATATTTTTATAGTTGAAAACTTGACTTTTTAAAATCAATTCGATTTTCTCTCTTTGATGAGATAATTGAAGTGGGAATGATTAATCCATGGTGAAAAAAAAATTCGTCTATGACAATGAATATAAATATCGCAGGTATGAGCTGGAAAATGATTTAATATATTTCACTTTATAATGGTTTGGTTCAGTAAATAATTTTTAATATTTAGACTCAAAGACCTATTTTTTGTGAAATACAATTCGCGTTCTCTACACGAGCTGAATCGTTTGGTACAAATATCACGTAAAATATCACAATAAAAATCTAATTTTTTCGTTTTTTTTTTTATATGTGTATCAAAGATATATCTAGCACCAAATACAAGCCTCACCAGCGACAGCAATATAAATTTTCACCTATTTGTTGATATTTTCTTCAGCAAGAATTTTTTTGTCAACACTCATGTAATTTTCATTCACTTATTCAGTAGATACAACGAAGAGGTTGTAAGTATAATTAAATATAGATACCTACGATTTTTTGGTAGGTATTACTACGTCCATTTTGTTGTAAAGCATCTTTCAAAGATTTCATTCTCATTGAAAAAAAAATATTTACGATTAAAAATAAGTGTTTACCTCTCTTGTTAATAAAATGTGATGTTTTATAGTTACCCACGAGAGATTGATTTTAGAATTCAGTACAAAGAACTAACATAAGTAAATATAGGTATAGTGTAAATTTAAAAAGAAAAAAAAAGGCAAACGAGTTGTACCCTTGAAATTCAATTTTCATGGCTTATATTTTTATAAATCTTCAGAATTTTCTTGGCGCGTATTTTCAACACAGATACGTATGATGCAGAGAGAGGCTATTAATTCACGATAAAATGCAAATTGCGCAGAATTTTTGCTAATCCTAGAAGATGCATTCGTTGTTGTACATTAGTGAAGGTGAATAAGCATAGGTACTTATTTGAACTTAGAAAAGTGGAACCAAAGCGAATTTTTTGTTTACATTACATGCTGAAGTTAAGCGTTTGATATTAACGACATTTAATTCAATACGGGAGTTAATTTGAAACTTCATATTGAAACATCGGCTATTTACATTTCAAACAAGAACACGAAATTAGAAATTTAAACCTCGCTGTACACTTCAAGCCACTTTAGAAGTCGTTTAAATAACGAAAAAATTAAAACATCGAATCGGTATTCGAACATAGAGGTACTAGGTACAGTAGGTAGGTAGTGTAGGTACCCAGGTTATTACCTAGATAAGTACGCAGGATAAAATTGCATAAGTTTTTTTTCAAGAATAAAAATTTATTATCGTTATTTTAAAAATGTGTTTTTTTGTGCATACATTAAAATGAAATAGTTAGCCGAGATGGCCGCGAAGATGCGTTCTTTATAAATTGGTATGAAGAGTTGAACGTTTACTACATGACAGGTAAAGCAGTTTTTCTTGATAAATAGGTTCAGAGGATGTGCGCGGGAGGTTCATAAGCCTCGTTGAAAAACGAGCCTCATTATAAGAAAATGCTGCAACAAATGTTCTTAAAAGTATCCCCACTATAACTTCTAACGTCTGCAATAATTTAATATCGGTTTTCCTCAAGAGGATCAAAATCACCTGTATGAAAAAAATATACTCTATATACGTGTATAAAGATTTTTAATTTTACAACGCGTCGGTACTTGTTAAAAATCAAAAATAATTTTTATTTTGTCGAAAATCTACCGTTCATACGGCCGTTGAATGTTAACTCGTTCTTTTCAACCGATGGTATACGTAACGTGTAATTTGAATAATAAAAAATGACGCCATCGAAAAAGGTCCTAATGGACGAGATCCCGGTGTCATTGACAAAACCGTGACGAGAATTTTAAAATTCACCGGATCTACCATAAAATCTAACCATTTTTTAAAACACCGCTTGATTTCTATCGTTCTGTGGATCGCGTTCGATCAAATTAATTTCAACTGAATTTTTTTCTCATTCGTAAAGTAATTTTTGGTGGATATTCTAAGACGTTTGAAAAATTATTCCAATTATTTTCTCCGCCGGATGAATATTTTAATAAATTAATATTAAAATGTGCAATAATTCGCTAAGCGGTTGTTGGTTTTTTTCCACTCATCCTATTAAATTAATTATTTAAAGTAGGTATATCTACACACGTAGGTAAAGTACCTACCTACGGTTATATGTAGTAAGAACGTCCATTACTAAGTCGATAATTAGCCAGGAAAAAAAGATGAAAATTCAAGACAAATTCCACAGTATATCACAAGGTATCCGCAAGTACCTAGAGTTAGCACTCAGTCACCCTAAAAATTAGAACTGAATTTTTCTCGCAAAAAGATGTTCGCAGGATACTTTTACTTACTCGCGTGATTAATTGCCCTTGTTCTTCTGCAATGGAACGTGTAACACGCTTTAATTTATTTTTGCTGATTGATAGTCTGTCTTTTAAATATTATGTTTTTAAATTAATTTTATTAATGATTAGACCAGTTATATAATTTTAATGTATCTTTGGAGAAATTCAATTTAAGAATACTTGTCCAGATTAGTTTACACAGCATGTGTGCATGCTGCATATATTCCATCTAAACGGGACTAACTCGTGCTCTTTTATAAAATACGCATTAAAAGGAGCCACCGGATTAGTTGGACTTTAGGAAAATCTAAAATGAATAGTGCACCGAGGATGAAAAATTAAATGCATTAACGTAAAATATTTATTTAATTGTTGGCGAAAGTGGAGCCCGTTTCAATTTCGCTATTTTATTGAATCGAATAAGTTACTGAACTTATGGAAATCGAATTGATATTCTATTAGATCAGCACATGAAAATACGTACAGTTGGTTTAAATCTAGGCGTTGTGTCGTAATACCAAAATTGATAATAAATGAGACACTAAATTCATTCGTCGAGTAGATATTACCATTAACCTAAAAAACACTTCAAATTAAAAATTTAGTTCACAATTGTTCAAATGTTGTGAATTCTTGTACTTCGTCACAAACGTGGTTTTTTCGCTTGAAAACTTTTTTTAACACGAATGAGACGTCGACATCATTTTAAAAAACAAAATATCCGAAATCAAAGTACATGAAGATAGTAAAAAGTCGCACTTAAATTTGTATGGTTTCGTTTTCGATTTCTGGTAAGCGATTTGATAAATCACTTTTACAGAATGTCGTATCCGTTAACATATTATTTCTTGGTAGTTACAATAACAGTGTAAACTTTCTTTTGTCTGAAATATAACTGATGGATCGCGTGTTGATTCCCGGTAAACTTTAAAGCAAAATCGTCAAGTTTTCGCAGTATAATGTCACCCTAACCGTTTCATAGCATTAAAGTTCTAAAAAACGAAAACAAATAATATTTTAATCGAGAAAGTAAGCCTAATTAAAAATTCACAAGGACAAATCGAACTTTAAACAGCTCGAATTATATTTTTTGCATAGAAACTCGCATACTGAATAAATTATTACATTAAGTAGGTTCAAGCATTTAGCCGACCGTTGTGAATAATTTTCTTTTTGAAAATACGTAGTTAAAATTTGATCTGAAAACTGCTAGATTTACTCACTTTCGCAATGCTGTAAACTAAAATACGTAATCCCGCAAGAAAAAAAAACCTTCGTGGAAATGCACAAGATAATTGGTTTGTAATACACGTAACGATTCGCTGTACATTTCCTTTCTTTGTAAAATCATGAGATTTTTTTTCTGGCGTGTATTACGTTTTCCTAAATTAAGAGGAAGACTATTCAACCAAAAGCTTTCGAATCTTACTCACACACCTAGATCGATTAAATATCATGACATTATCAAAAAAAACGTTCTTTTCTATTCTGAAGTCCTGCAAATAACTAAGTAGACACAGGGTAGTTCATAAATTACACTACGCCTATACAGTATGTTCCAGTGTAGAAGTAAAGCCTTTCACCCAGTAACTGTGCAACATAAGCTGAGTCTATGTATGCATGTTTGCCTAACCTTCGGACCACAGGAGCAATGGTATACTCTTTAAAAAAAGGTTCTTTTTTTAATTTAACGATTTTGAATAATTATACCTCCATTACTGAAGTAGATGGAATATGCGATTTGTTCTGGGAGAAAGAAAATTTTATTTAGATTATTGTAGTGCGGATGATTTTTGTGCGAGGTCAATATTCAAGAGTGTAAATGCCAAATTAAAGAAAAAAACGCGTTTCAAATTGGGAAATTTTTGTCATTTGTATTTAATTATTCAAAAATTCCTTCTCATAGCATGTTTTTAGAAGGAAATCGTTTGTTCTTTCCAATGCCGCAAACCTCATTTTTCTATCTTGATTAGGTGAAAAATTAAAAAATAAAAATTCCCAAAAATTTTCAAAATTATGTACATCTTTGGTATTTTCAATTTTTGGACGACCATAATTTTTAAATTATGCGGGATAGATAGGTGAGGTTTACGGCATCGAACAGGATGGTCTTTCCCCCTTCAGAAACACTCATCAAAATGATCAGTCATGAGAAAATATTTTTGTTAAATTGAAAAAATATTGAAAAACTTCACTTATAACTGTTCCTACAGTTCGGAGGTTAGGCAAACATGCATGCATTGACTCAGCTTGTGTTGCATAGTCACTGCGTGGAAGGCCTAACTTCTATACTGGAACACCCTGTATTTAAGAAAAACGTAAAATAAAAGCAATTAAATGAGAACAATTATCTACATTTTTTTAGAATCTCCAAAACTAATGATGTTATGTGCTTGAATTTAAGTAGATGTACTACATCTTACATCATGCGTAATTAACTTCCTTCCTTCTAATTCCTACCCTACTAACGGAATCGTTGAGAAAAATAACGTTTAATCTATGTGGCGAGATTTGGTTCCTCGAATTCGAAATTTGTTTAATATCATTACCCCTCGCCAAATGAAAAACAAACGCTATAAAAAAGTGATAAAGTTTTTTTCCCTTTCTTGAAACTTGAAATTTTACACGCGATTTCGAAACCGTAATGGGTTAGCAAGGGAAAAAAGAAAGCGTAGGACATAAAAATCAACCGTTTAAATCACTTAGCAAGATTCTATTAAAAAGTATATTTTATTATTTAAAGATAAATTTTTGAACGGAAAAAAGTTAATTTTTGTAAAAGCAAAGGGTAATGAACGGGGAACTAACTAAAAAAAGTTTATCCAATAGGAAATCAAGCACACCGTTGAACATTTTTTCTGAACGAGAAATCAAGATTTTTGTTTTTTTTTTTCTTTCCAAAAATAAAGTTATGGAGAAATAAACTAATGAAGAATGCTCGCAAGAGCTAAGAAATAAAATTACAGAAAAAATAGATTTTTGGTATGAAATCTTGTTTACACCTCAAATCACAAGTTAAGGGTTCAAAGTTCTTGTACAAATTTTGATTAGTTTGATTAGATGCTACAAATACAATTAAGCCACTTCGCTGCATTTAATTATCAAATCAAACCACAAAAATTCACGAAGTTGGGAATTTTTTCAAATATATTGGCCATGATATCAGGTTTAAAACATTCATTAATTATCAATATGAGCTCGAAAAATTTCATTAGAGCGGAAATTTTGTCGAGAAAGACGATAGTAATTTCTCTTTTCATGAAAAATAGTATTTTCGCAAAAATTTATTAAATTATATTCAACATTCGAAAAAGTGCGGTAACGTTGAATATAATTCCGTCAAGTTGAGGTTATTCGGATTGAATTTCAAATCCGCGTAAAATTGTTAATTTATTAAATATGTTCACAAAATGAAAAAAGTAAAGTTGAAAAGTTTTGTATCAAAATACTTTTTATAGCTTTCGTAAGAAACCATATCGAAGAATAAACCATTTAAAAAGTTTTCGCGAAAATTCCAAACAAATTTTTTAAATTAAAAACCTTTAGAATTTTCCCCGCTATTGTCGCTATATTAGTATTATTCGAATAAGATGAAATTAATTGAATCAATGATGCATTCTTTTTCCTATTGCCTATCTTTTGTATATATTGAATAAGCGAGTATATATCGAAAGTTGAATCAATAAACGAAAAAATGTCGCATCGTCTTTTCTTTTTTTTTTTTTGATAAGTAATATAGGAACAGGAACTGATACTTTTTGAATGTGAAATAATAATATTATTATGAAGTTTATCATACCTAATACTTTTAGAACTGTTTCTGAAAAACGCAAATGGTAGGTGATTATTAAATATTTAAAAAATTATGTATTTTTCACTCTTTCTAACGAGTGCTTGTTTTGAATAACCATTTTGATTCATTTAGGGGACATAACTTTGTGAACATTCACGAGTACCTACTTTGCGCTCATAATACGAGTATTATCAATTAACCATCATACTCTACATGAATATCCAATATTGTATTGCAGATATTCTTTATACTAATTCAATAATCGAGTATAACGATAAATTCAGGGTCCATGTTTACCATAGTTTATAGTATTTGATAGTACCAAAATAATCTGTCAATTTGATTTCATTAATCAATACAACCGATTCGTATTCACGCATACCATGTATGCAGATTCGCCTAGAATAACATTCAACATACAATTTAATAAAGCAACAAACAAGATACTACCCTTTGTTAGAAAATTTAGGTACATATTTACTAGTGGTTACAATACACGAGCGTAAATGATTCTTGCGGCGATCAAAGTATCGTAATAACTATGTAGAATTTCAAGATTCCTAAAACGCTATTATGTACAATAAGATAATCGAACGGATGGATTTTCTTTATTCCTAGTTGGAAGGTACCATGAAGTACCTATCTACATGTATGATATACGGGAAACTATCCTTTTAGCTTTGTTAAAATGAAACAGTCATCTGTATCTTCTCATCTTTATGAAAAAATCAAGGAATTTTAATTCAGGAATCAAGAAATCAAAAACATGCAAATTAGAAATTTTTTCGATGCAGTTTTTTCCAGTAATTTCGACAAGTTAATCAAAACATCACGAATAAGTTTCTCTAAATATAAATTGTAAAAATGATGACGACATTTTAACATAAAAACCAAACAAATGGACATTTTTACTTTTATTAATTTATCGCTACTGCAAATTCAATTTAATTTATGGAAAAAAAATATAATGTCGAAGAAGGTATTCTTTAAATTATTAAATGTCTCGCAATTGAGAGATGCCAAATTGATAAAAATTACTTAAAACAAACCGATGGAATTTCGTCCAGCTGTTATTTTTAATTTTATTCAAAAATAAAAAAATAAAAAGAGTGAAATCAACTAGAGGCAAAATACAACTCAGATTTTCAAGAATTGAAAAAAGTTTCAACAAAAATCACCGATTGAAAAAAATTTAATAAAATCTGTATTTTTCCCCTATGTATTATTCGAAGGCCAAAATTAATTGAAAAATTTGACTGGCTTACCGATAATTTCAAAAATACCGCATGATCCGTAATTAAATCGCAAATATTCTCGCCGTAATATAAAAGCACAACCGACTTATTTCACCCACGAGAAGAACAACTATACTAAATGACGAAGCTCGTTGCGATGAAAACTGTTGCTTTTTTGCGGCGCCGAAGTTGACGTTAAGATTAGATACTAGCAATTTTATTTTGTTAACAATTTTTCGTTTGTGAAAATAACGAACGTGGAGGCAAATACTCATAATTAGACTACGAATTTGAAATTTGGGAAGTGAGATGATTTGGGTAATTCAAAGGCATTGAGGATGAATTGAAAAGTTATAATTTATTTTATTATTATTATTATTTTCTGGAGAAATATTATTTATTCATGTGATTGAGAAAATCTGAGAACGTGTTTATTACTTATTACCTATTAAAATCGACGAATTATCATGTAGTCGAATATCTACGAGTAATCTATCTTGATATTGCCTAATATATCGTGGGTATACTTGATGACTTACTTTTATGTTACTGCTTAGTAAGTACTTTATTTGGTTCCTCCAAATTGATGTTTAAGGCGCGTGTATTTAACATACGTAAGCCTTTTTTACAACGAGTGGTTCTGATGTAAGGTCATCAGGGCTAGGTAAGTTATTTATGCATCGAAAAAAATTGAATTAATTGGTATACTTTCTTTGTTACATGAACTTTTAAGAAGGTATGCAGTTATCTACTACCTTGCTGTTAATTGTTTAAAAGCACCGATGCTGATGAAGTAACGACGGTCATTTTCGACACCAACGTGACCAAATTTCAAATATCACTGTAGGCGTAAAAAATTAATTTTTTAAAAACGTCTACTTTACTTTAAAAAATCGGAACGTATTCTTCCAGTGAATCACTTCATTTTTAGGAAAGAACAAAAAATATGCCGCCAGCGAACTACTGCGGCTATTAATCAGATTCTTGTTTATCATAGGTTCTTAGCCTATGGTATCAATCATGGTTTTCATTCAAGGTAAGTTTAAACTATAAATTTTTAATTTCAACCAACTTCACTATTTTGGGAAAAAGTGATTTTGACTTTCCTTATTTCGAAGTAAGATTTGGTACAAAAACGATTCTCACTTCCCATTTTACCGAGGAAACTTTAACTATAAAAATCAGTTGATGAGATGAAACTGCGATGATGATACGTGATGATGATGGAACAGCAATAGAGAACAATATCAAAATATTTTAGAATTTCCTACCTTACGATAAATGGCCATTCATTACCTACAAACTGCCTACACAAAGGAATAATTCATATTTCATAGTAAAACGATAGCACTACAAGTAGGTATACTTATTTGAAATATTCAAACCCAAGGTGAAAAACGAAGAGAAATTTTTGACATACTTGACGATATGAAATTCTTTTCATTTTAGTCAAAATTTGCCATAGTTACCTATTCAGGTTTCTTTTCCTCTGAAATAGAAATATTATTTAATTTTGTACAACAAATAAGAAACTGGAGACGTCATATTTTTCTAATTAACTCTCACAAACGTTTTATATTTAATTAGACAACTATTCGTGACATTTTGTTCTTTTCACAGAAGACATTTTACGTTTGTATACATTTGTATACAAACTTGTATAGATACGTATTTCGTCACTTACATCGATTCGCCAAATTTAATCACCGAATACTTCATTATTTTTGATGCGACGTTGCTTAATATTTCCATTTTTCTTAGAAATTAAACCATAATATATTTAAAAACAAGTTTACACATTGAAATTTCTGAAAGAATAGACATCTTTGTATGTTAAGCTACATAAAAGTGACTTCTACTAAAAAATTTTAATTGATCCAATCTAATTCGAAAAAAAAATCGTAAACAACTTCGAAATTGTGTACTTTTTTTCTTTGGTATCATCGTCTAATTACCTTATGTACAAATAAATGCTATCTACCACAAGTAGTATTATTAAGCTAATAGCTAATTAGCTACTACTCATCTATCGACTATCTATGTAGTGTCTGAGTAGTCCTAATTATTCCACAGCAAAGATGTTGAATTATTATCCAGGCAGCGCCCTCTTACGTTGGATGAAAATTAACCAGAAAAAGAAGCTCCGTTCAACTCGATGACGATGACATGCTGGATTTTTAGTTAGTTAATGTTAATCAAGGTAACTTAATGCTTAATTTTAAGAAAGCAATTTTACTCAAATTTCACCGTAAAATTATCTTTGTTATTAAAATTTGAGGTACTCATAATACACACAAGTAGTTTTCTTTCATAAAAAAAATAAAAACAGAATATTTAACGTAACTTCTTTCAGTGTGATTTACGAAGTGGTGAAATCAATTTTCGTCTGGTGGTAATGATACTGATCAAAATCAACAATAGAAATTCCAGAACAATGAAAATATTTACATTACCGACAAACAAGAGATTACCAAAATAAATCTATGAAGTGACAACGTTTCACTTTATTAAACAACGGAAATACATTTAAAAAAACTTATTCATTAGAAAAAAACACGCAAGACTTCTTCAATAGAATAAATTAGATAAATAAAATTAAACATACAAAAAAAAATAAATGCAAACATTCAAAACTTTAAAAACAAAAATGGAAAACTAACGTTTTGAAAATTTTTCCAAATTGATCCAAGAAACAGCAGAAGCGGGTTTGTTTTATTATTAAGACGCTGGGAAGTCAATTCAACCTTTTCTCCATTTATGTGAAATTGAATAACTGAAAATTAATTAAAAACAAATCAAAATGATTTCTTCTCTGACGTCATTTATAAATAAGAAACTCCCAATAATGTTTCATTTTTCTGAATTTCATGAAGTTTTTTATTTACGAGCCATATCTGTAAAACCTATCACCAACAATTGACTAGGACAAATGTAATCCGGCAGGTCTCGTTAAAATTTTCTTCGCCTTTAATTAAACGAACGTTTTTATATCGCTTTGGAAAATTTTCGAGTACAGGTAACATATTTTGAAATTTGTTTGATAAATTATATACTTTCTTTATCTGTCAATTTTTGACAGGTCTCTATATTCCATCTAATAAAACGAGCTGTCCAAAGCATTTCGTTTGCGAATTAACGAAAAAAAAACTTCGAATAATGATACAATTCGACATATAACACATACGTAGGAACGCGATTTAAATAGGCAAAATTTATTTGTACTAACAATCTTTATTCATTGGATGGATACATACACAAAAGTATTAAATTTTGTTAAGCTTCTAGCCGAATAAATAAGCACAAGGAAGCATATTTTAATTTTTAAAAGGAAAGAAATTTTTTGAAATGAACACATCAACATGTAACTAACCGATATTTCAGAACATATTATCTCAGGATATAAAAAATTTGGGTAAACATTATTTTTTGTATGAGGTTATGAAGTACATGGTGATTAATAATCCACTTCTAAGACAAGGGAGTAGAAGAGAACAATATAAAAGAAAAGAATTACACTGAAGT